>JAPMLY010001631.1:0-94976 GCA_026401115.1 Tetraselmis chui
ATGACGGGTACATGTGTGGTATTCGAAGTGGATGGCGCGATAGCTGTCGGGGGGATGAAATTCAAATCCCTGGAAGCTGCGCCTTTGAGTGTGTACCGTCTGGTGTCGCTACGGATCCACTGACCATTGTGAGCTAGGCTCGGGTGGGGAGAGGTGAATGGTACACGCTGTCCAGCGGCCATGTCCACCAGTCTTGCGCTCGATGTGAGGCCAGGCCCAGAGCGAAGACGATCGGCGTTGCTCATTCGAGCTACCGACCCATCCCCGTTATGTGGTTTAGTAGTACTTTAGTAGTACTTGGATCTTTTTTACTGTCTTTAGTGACGGTAGGATACGTTTTGTAGGTCTGAGCGAGGTAACACTTACTCTGCGTACGACTTACAAGCTTTGGCCGTATGCGAAGCTCTCAAGCATTGGAGGTGCTATCTTGAAGGATGCTATAAGTTCCTTGTCGTAACAGACCACGACACACTGCGACATTTGCTCAGGCAACCGAACAACAGGCTCAACAAGCGGCAAGCAAGATACCTGCGGGATTTGCAACCGTTTGTGGGCTCGATGACACTTGCATATCGCAAGGGAGCTCTGAACGAATCTTACCCGTTAAGCCGGCGTCCAGACTTCGTACCTCAGGCCACAGCTCCATTATTTTGGGATGGCGAGGTTCCGTCAGATAAAGAATTACGACGGAAGTCCCATCTGTTGCTTGAAGACGCACAATTAAATTTACTGACTGTTAACGCGTTGAAGCTGAGCCCTGAGTTGTCTTATCTCATTCGCGAGGGGTACTCCCAAGACTCGTTTTATGGGGACGAGGGTGAGTGGACGAAAGACAGCCGGATAGAAGCCAGAGATTGATATTTTTGGCGCCTCCATCGCCTCTGTATTCCACGGAACTTTGAGCTCCGACTGAGATTGATGACAAAGCGCATGCACGCAAGTTCGACAGCTGGTCACAGAGTTGTTGCTAGCATTCTTGCTAACGAACTCGACAGATTCAGGTGGAAACGACTTCGCCAATATGTGAAAGATTTTTGTGAGCGCTGCGTCATCTGTCGACGAGCAAAGATTCGATCGCAGATGGCTGCGACTCTTTACCCACTGCATGTTCCACCCATACCGTGGCACACAGTTGGTCTTGACTACCTGACACACTTGCCTGAGAGCAATGGCTTTAATAGTGTGCTGGTTGTCGTAGATCATCTAACTCCAATGGCCCATTTTCTGCCTTGTACATAGACTGTTACTGCCAAAGAAACTGCAACCTTGTTTATACATGGAGTCTACCGTTTACATGGACTACCCCGTGTGCTAGTCAGTGATCGCGACCCGAAATTCGTCATTGGCTTCTGGCAAACACTTTGGCGACGCCTCGGAACGCGCTTGAACATGTCTTCCAGTCGACACCCTGAAACCGATGGACTGACGGAGCGAGCAAACAACACATTCTAGCAGCTTCTTCGTTGCTTTTGTTGCTATGATGGCTCTGATTGGACGACTCTACTACCACAAGTGAAATTTGCGTACAACGCCTTTCGTGCACTCGGAATTGAACACACTCCGTTTGAGGCTAATTTTGGATTCTCTCTTGAGGAGACTCCTGACCTGTTGTTTAGCATGCGACCGTCAATTCCACTTTCGCAAGACGCAATAGAGCGGTTAAGATTGTTACAGGAAGTACATACCCTAATACGCTCAGTGTTACTGCTACAAAAGGACGAGATGCAAGCGCGCACAGAACCGTCTACATCGCCACACTTCGCCAGAGGAGACAAGGTGTCAGTCGCCACAACAAACATTTTTTCTGCATGGACAGTCGAATCGGAAACTCAAAGACAAACAGCTTGGACCTTTTACAGTCGAAGAGCAAATTGGGAACACAGTTACAGATTGGAATTTCTAGCGACAATACGCTTACATCATGTGTTCCATGTGAACAATTTACGACCTTGCTCTACCGCCTTACTACGACCTATTGTCCCGGTGACTATTCCTGAAGGAGACGATGAGGAGTTTGACGTCTCGCACATCTTTGTTGTGTGAATTAAGTCGCTACTTGAATGACGAGGCAAATATCTGCTCTTCATGACGCACTTCAGTGATGACGACATTCCACCTGTCTGGCACCGATTGAACAAGGCGCATCGAACAATGGCGTTACAAGATTTCTTGGACACACCCCAATGGTACAAGTTTGCCAAGACTCAGGCGTACATCGACTTCATACACGCTTACCCAACGCGCATTCTTTAAACCTACAACTATCAATGGTTTCGAGTATGCTTTCTTTCCGTCC
The DNA here is from genome assembly GCA_026401115.1 of Tetraselmis chui. Lineage (NCBI taxonomy): Eukaryota > Viridiplantae > Chlorophyta > Chlorodendrophyceae > Chlorodendrales > Chlorodendraceae > Tetraselmis > Tetraselmis chui. The sequence continues at coordinate 2,297 of JAPMLY010001631.1, forward strand.
TGAGCCTCTACCATCTTCCTACGTTCCACACCTCATCTTTCTAAGAATTCTTGGCTTCTCGCTTCTCATCGGATGAACATGCCGACCATTCGTGCCACTGCGTTTACTTCTTCCGGTCCCGGCGAGCCTCTCTCCTTCCCCATGCAACTCCTCTTTTCCAAGCAAGTCAGACGGACGTCGACCAATCGGCGCATGGTCGTGTCATCGATAACGCAGTCAACCCAAGCTTCTGAACTTACGACCTCTCCTCGAACGACCGATCTACTCCGCGAGGATCGCCTCTTCCATACTTGTGACCTTGCCAGTGCTTACCGCTTCCTTCTACTAGTCGACGATAAGTTCGGCGACAAGACGTGGAACCCTCATCAAGAAGTCTACATCTTCCGTCAATTCGTTCCCGACTCCCCGGCTCACGCCTACTATAAGAGCTTCCTTTGCAACATACCTGCGAGTCCTCGAGACATTCTACCCGGAGGCACCGTATCTACCCGCTTCGCATCCTACCCGGCGTGGCGCTCCTCCCTCCTCGCCGCGTTCTACGACGGCGCTCGACTCCGTCAGCATGTGCTTGATTACTGCCGCGAATGGAGAATCGCCCTTCAAAACAAGCATATGGCTTCTAATTGTATCGATCTATCGAACAAAGTTGCAGATGCCTTCGACCTTCTACCGCCGGACGAACGCTTCAATGAGATACTTGTCGTTGCTTTGGCTGTGTAGGCTCTACTTCTAAAGTTCGCCAGGAACATCTTCACACATGAACGAATTACTAACCACTTTACTCATCCTCCACCGCCACCTCGAAGTTGTTTACCAAGGCTTCAAAACTACATCTATGAAACGTAAACTCAGCTACCCAGCCCAAGGATCAAGTGACTTTCCTTTACGCCCCCGTCCCCCACCCTCCACCGCATTACCAAACCAGACAAAACCACCGCATCCTCACCCTCCGCCGTCGATTGATGCGGTAGCACTCTCACTTCGCCACCGAACTCAGCTGCGCCACCCCACGAGAACTACCCACCCCCCCGTGGGAACTCCCCGACAACCCCGACACCTTTACCATCGAACCTCGCGGCGACCCCTCTCTCACCCTTGCCGACATGATTACCCGCGACACTTTCGATAAAACACTCAACTCCCTAGGCACCGGCAAAGCCCCCGGCCCCGACGGCATCCCCAATGAAATAATCAAATTCCTACCACCGACGACCCGCTCCGCCCTCTTCTCTCTCCTCTCCCTCCTAGCACACAAATCCTACACCCCTCCAGATTGGTGCCACAGCACAACATGCCTGCTACATAAAAAAGGCGACCCCTCCCTCCTTGATAACTACCGCCCTATCGCCCTCATGAACAACCTCCTCAAACTATGGACAGCACTAATCAAAGACGCAGGCTCGAAATACGCCGAGACCCACGGCATTCTCAGTGACCAACAGGACGGCTTCCGACAACACCGCAGTATCCACGACGCCCTCTCCTCCCTTATTATGACAATGGAGGACGCGAAACTACACAAAAAAGACATCTACGTCATGTACGCGGATTTCAAAGGCGCATTCAACGCCGCGGACCACCGTATCATGTTCAAACACATGCGCCAACTCGGTATGCCCCTCACCTTCGTCGACACATGTGAACACCTCTACGGAGTCTCAACAACAGACTATATTACCCCCCATGGCCCCACCCCTTCTATAGACATTAACCGCGGAACCCTCCAGGGCGACACCCTCTCCCCCTTCCTATTCACCCTCTTCCTTGAACCCTTTCTTCGATGGCTCACAGTGGGAGGTCGAGGCTACCGCCCAGGCCCCCCCGCTACTAACGCAGACCCCACAGAACCCACAGCCACATACCCAGGACACGGATTCGCCGACGACCTCAGCCTTGCCACGGGCTCGACCCCCAATATGACCATCCAGCTCAGAAAACTCTCCCTCTTCAGCGCCTACACGGGCATGACCGTCAACATCCGCAAATGCTGCATCACCGGCGCCCTCTGGCGCTCAGGCAACGCCCTCACCCTCGCCAACACTACCCTCCTCGCATCCCGCCTGCAAACTCAGTTCATCTCCCTAAACTCCACCCCGGCCCCCATCCCATCCATTGGCCCCAAGGACACATACCGCGTCCTAGGGGTAGAACTGAACACCTCCCTCAACTTCTCCAAACACTGGCACGAACTCAAGCGTACCACTGCATCCCTCATCACCACCCTTTCCACCTCCCCACTAACACAATCCCGCAGAATCAGGGTCATCCGTGGACTCCTCATCGGAAAGCATTTCACCCTCCAGCTCGGCCTCTTCACCGACTCCCAACTCGACACTCTCGAAGGACAAATCTGCCGCGCACTCCGCTCCGCCGTCTCCTCGGTGCGTAACCTTCCCCGCACCGCCCTCCACCGCCCTACATCAGACCTAGGATACGGCCTCCCCTCCCTCAAAGCCCACGCCGCACAACTCACTGTTTGCCACCTACATAAAATCATGAACAACTCAGGCTATAGAGGCCACATGGCCCGCGCACACATACGAACCCTATCCACCACGTACTCCCACTGGCCCTCGGAATCAATCATGTCAACCTGTTACACCCCACCCACACTCAAGTGCTTAGTCAGAGCTCAACGCGATGCGGGCACCCTATTCCACAACATCCCCCCACTCTCCCTCACCAACCCTATCGCCTCCACAATCCGAGCCCACTTCACCACTCAAGACAACGCCCTCCTCGCCTCACTCCGGGACAAAGCCACACACATCACCGACCCTCACACATATAAACAAGCCTACTGCGATTTCTCTCCCCGCAAAACACACGCCTCCCTCCTACTCCGCCTCACCCCCCTCTGGAAAAGTAACATCACCTCGTGGCCACAAGTCCTCCTCAGAGCCACCTCATCCTCCTTCATCCTCAAATCATGCAAATCCATCACCACACTCACGGGGTCCACCACCCCCCTCTCAGTTCCCATCCGCCTCCTCGCAGCAATCCTCACCGAACCCCTCGATACTATACACAACCGCCTCCCCATCACAAGCCTCAATACCAACCAAGCATCCCCCCCCACCACTATACATCCCTCATGGATCCCCCTCCTCTCCCCTCACCTCCCCCGTTCACCCCCCACCCTCCAATCGGGCATCTGCACCTCCCACACCACTCACTCCACCCCCACCGCACCCACCACACACTTAGACACAGAATACCTCACCCCCTCCGACCACCACTACCCCCCCTGCGACGTAACACGCATCATCTCCAAACACAAAGACACAGAATACGGCCAAACGCAGTACATGGTCGAATGGGCCCCGGAACACCTCACGGAATGGGACATTCAGCTACAACTCGACGACGGCTTCCGCCTCATCTCCTCCACCCCCACATCGGTATGCCTCCCCTCCCCCTCCCCCACCACATGCTCCATCTGTCATGACCCCCTGCACACAGAACCCTCCTCCACCTGCTGCACATGCCCGCACTATGCCATACACTCCCAATGTCGCCCAGCTCAAGGACCCACCACATGGCAGTGCGAGTGGTGCGCTCGCGGCCAACGACACGACCTTACCCGCCTCCACGAAGTGCAGTGGGCCCCGTGCCTACAACTTCACGACACCATCAGTGAGACCCCCTCCGGCCCCACCGCCCTTACCGCATTTAACTCCGGCTATGTCCCCTCCACCACACCCATTTTGCCAAAACCCGGACCCCCTCCGTGGTCACACCCACTTATCACATTCAACCATGACCCCATCAACCCCGACCTCGACATGCTCCCTACCGGTAAATTCGCTATCCACGCACACCCATCACTCCACGACACCACCATACTCTGCACTCCCGACGGCCGCGCAGTTACTACCCTTAACGGCCCCCGCGCCCGCCACCTCTACCAACTCTTTCGCCCCGACCTCTCGCAGCATACGTTCGAAGAGGAGGTCTATCACCTCCTCACCCGTCTAGGTTCCCGCTCAGAAATCCACTCACCCACGCCCGCCACCACCACCCGAAATAGATGGGCCACTAGAGAAGACCTCCTCACAGCCCTCCGTCACACATTCCGCATCCAGACAGAACTCTACTCCGACCCCCTCAATAAATCCCTTCACTCCCACACATACCACTCCCTCTACCCCGAAGATATAGTCTTCTCATCTAGCGGCAGCAATGCCCCGCACACCTGGCAAGGCACCAACATAGCCAACCCCGAATACGACCACGAATGCATGAGACGAGCCATGGAACACGCAATCACCAGCGCACACCTCACAGCCCCTCACACACCCAACGCCACCATCCTCATCCTCCCCCGATGGGAACACACACCCTACCGCCACTCCAAATACATCAACTCCCCATACACCCACCACCTTTACACCCTCCCCAATGACGCAAACACCTTCCTACCCCCCGACCAACACACTGGCAACCCCACCCCTACCCCATTCGGCACACGATGGATGGTCGACATATACCTAGTCGCTAACCCCCTCGCACTCTCCACCCTCCCATCACCCACAGCCATGACCGCACTTCACAACACTCTCGAATCTATCTACGACACACACCTCCCCAATCCCATCATCACCCCCCCTCCTCCACACCTCTTTGCCACATACTCGCCCCACTCAACCGGTATATACCACCGCCCCCCAAACCCAACTCACCCCCTCACATACCCCCTCCCAGACCGCGTGCATCTAACGTACCCCCCCACCAAAGGCACCCCTGCTTGGAACTGGCAGGACTTCGTATACACAGACGGCTCGAAAAAAGGCGGCTCGACCCCCCTCGGAGCAGCAGCTACCCACCCCGCCTCGGACACCCGAGTCAAAATCATGGTGACCTCTACCCCTCCCTCACATACCATAAACCGTGCTGAATTAGCTGGCATAGATATGGGCCTCCAACTTGGCCGCACTCACCTCCTCACAGACAGTGCGTGCTCCCTCCGCCTCATACAAGGTTACTTAAACTGCCCTTCCGCTTACCGCCACAACATTCACCGCGACACCCTCTTATCTATCACACACACCCTTAAAACCCGCTGCGAAGCAGGCATCCGTACACACCTCGGCAAAATCAAAGCCCACAACCATTCCATCGGCAACGACCTCGCCGACACCCTCGCAAACCTAGCCGCGGATGGTCACCCACCCGATACTACATACACCACAGGCTCTGAAGTCACAATAGGCCACTGGACATGGCCATACACCCTCATCCCACAAACCCTAGGAGACCCATTACCCTACAAATACACCAACCTCAAATCCGACGCACACACCTAAAGCACAAAACACACTCACACTCCTCTCTCGCAAACGACCAAACACGGAGCCCTCCTCGCCCGCGCGGCGAAGGACGGCGCCGACTTCTCTTACCACAAAAAACACTCAACCCTCACAAATATCCAGTTCACACACAAACAAGAATTCATGTAGGGAGCTCACAACACCCGCCTACTTACCCATAACCCCACCCTGCGCTGCCCCCTCTGTGGCCAATTCACTAGCAACGGCCACATGGCCGGTAACTGCCCCTCTATGTCTGGACTAAGACAGGACCGACACAACAGCGCTCTACAGCTCCTACTCTCCCTACTGGAACGACACAACGGAGGACGCTGGGAAACCATCACCGCAGACTTCGGTAACAAACCCATAAAGTCGTTTGATTCCCCCACCCCTGCCCGCACCCCACTCGACTGCCACCCACCTCACCCCACCCACATGCCCACCCGCCTTGTTGCTGCTGACGAAGGTCTCTCGCCCGACTCCCTCACCTCGTGCCCCGCCGTCCTCCCACCTGAGATTCTCCCCCCCCTGCTTCGTCCCCCTGCACACAAACCTGACTTCATCCGCATCCTCGAACCCCGATTCGTTGGACACTCCAACGGTCGCCGACGCTACGCATCCATCAAAAAGATTCAGATAGGGGAATGGAAGTACTGCACAGACAATAACCTCTCGCACACAGCTGACCTCATACGCACCAAATACACACCCCTTGCGAACGCCATCAGAAACCACTGGCCAGGCACAGTGGTCGACATCCTACCCATAGTCATGAGCCGCACCGGTACACCGCACTCCTCCACCATCACGAGTCTCACCTCCCTTCTCACCGCCCGCACCGACCCTCCTGATAAACTCGTCTCCAAAGCACGCCTCGACACATCTCGCATTCTTGCTCAACTCCATACACATACTGTCCAATGGCTGCATCACCTCCTACGCATATACCGCATCAAATCCCGCACGACCTCCCGCCACGCATCCGCACATTGCCTCCACGCACGACCCTGAATGCACACGTCCTTCACCTCTACTTGCACCCTCCCCGGGGGGAGTAAAACCCCCGAACACCCCTGGAGAGGTTGGATTAGGTGGTTAACGGTCTAGTCCTGACTTGTAAGTTCCCTGTATGGCATAGTTGGGAGGGCCCAGAGACAGCTGCCGACGCATCCGGCTTTTGGTGAAAAACCGGCGCATACGGTACATGTTGTAAACAATTTCAATTTCAATTTCAATACTCCACGAGTTTCACCAAGACTCCGGGTCTCCCATCACAATTCACGAGGACAATCAGAGTTGTATTGCACTCAGCAAGAATAGCATGACGACCGGACGCAGCAAGCACATGGACGTGAGGTACCACTTCTGTCGGGAGAAGGTGGAGAGCGGAGACATCGAGGTGCAATATTGTGCGACGGAGAACATGCTTGCTGATGTGCTTACCAAGCCATTAGTGAGTGCAAGGCATAGCAAGTTGTGCAATGCCATCATGGGACTGCATGCGTAGCAAGGGGGAGTGTTGCGAGACATGGTTTTGTGTGATAATCAAGTTGCTACACAGCAATGTTGGTCAAGTAGCATCGTGATAGTACGGCTGTGACTCAGCACTATGAGATGATAAGCCAATCAACAATAGAGAGGATTAGGTTGCTGATGGTGGCAAGTTGCTGAGCGTTAGATATCATCTAAAGGCTCAGAATATATGTTGGCGTGTGCTCACCACAAGGTGAGTGCGTGTCCTGTGATAGGCAAGTGCTAGGCACTTGCTGAGGGTGAGATGACATGCAGTGTTACTCACCGAGTGTAAGCATTCCTTATTGCCCCCTCAACTTTCACAGGTTGTGGGCCCTCCGCGTATGACGCGGATTTGTAGGGTTTGACCGGAGTCGATGGGATGGTGTCCATTAGGGGGAGTGTTGTGAGATCCCCGTGGTGGGCTTGATAATGGACACATCCGTACGTTGTACTCCGGGGGAGTCTTGGCCCTACTATCTCGCCAATAGTGGATGTACTGCGGGAGCCCGTTGCTCGGGCAGTACGGGGGTATATATATGAGATATATCCCCAATGGGTACCGACTTTTCGGCGCGGTACTTGGTTACGGCGTACGGCTCCGGACACGGAGGTGCCGGAATTTGAGGGCAATGGGCCCGCAAAACCATGACACGGAAATGCCATCACCGGGAATCGAACCCGGCACCTCCGTGTCCGGAGCCGTACGCCGTAACCAAGTACCGCGCCGAAAAGTCGGTACCCAATTGGGATATATCTCATATATATATCCCCGTACTGCCCGAGCAACGGGCTCCCGCAGTACATCCACTATTGGCGAGATAGTAGGGCCAAGACTCCCCCGGAGTACAACGTACGGATGTGTCCATTATCGTGCCCACCGTGGGGATCTCACAACACTCCCCCTAATGGACACCATCCCATCAACTCCGGTCAAACCCTACAAACCCGCGTCATACGCGGAGGGCCCATAACCTGTGAAAGTTGAGGGGGCAATAAGGAATGCTTACACTCGGTGAGTGACACTGCATGTCATCTCACCCTCAGCAAGTGCCTAGCACTTGCCTATCACAGGACACGCACTCACCTTGTGGTGAGCACACGCCAACATATATTCTGAGCCTTTAGATGATATCTAACGCTCAGCAACTTGCCACCATCAGCAACCTAATCCTCTCTATTGCTGATGTGCTTACCAAGCCATTAGTGAGTGCAAGGCATAGCAAGTTGTGCAATGCCATCATGGGATTGCCTGCGTAGCAAGGGGGAGTGTTGCGAGACATGGTTTTGTGTGATAATCAAGTTGCTACACAGCAATGTTGGTCAAGTAACATCGTGATAGTACGGCTGTGACTCAGCACTATGAGATGATAAGCCAATCAATGAGCGTTAGATATCATCTAAAGGCTCAGAATATATGTTGGCGTGTGCTCACCACAAGGTGAGTGCGTGTCCTGTGATAGGCAAGTGCTAGGCACTTGCTGAGGGTGAGATGACATGCAGTGTCACTCACCGAGTGTAAGCATTCCTTATTGCCCCCTCAACTTTGACAGGTTATGGGCCCTCTAGCTGCTAGTTGTTGGAGTCATTTGTCTTGACTGGAACCTAGAGCTTGCTTCTCGAAGAGTGGTAGACCTTTGTGGTGTCGCACGATACGTGAGGTGCGGCTGGCTCACAAAGTGGCTGGCTCTTGCTTGTGTTTGTAGCTTTACTTCGATACCCGGCTGGTAGCGACTTGTTTGTGTCGCTTGGAGCCGGCTTCAACCCCCGAACGCCGACTCGTGTGACGTGAAGATCGGCTTGCTCTTCTTTGTTATAGCTTGGCGCTTTCTGGAATTTTATTCGCTTCCGGAGCTTGTCACCCGCCAGTTTCTTTTCTCGTGAAAGCCGATAGTGGTCCGGCTGAATTTTTGGAAAGGCATCTTACCACAAGTGTACTAGCACTCCTGTACGACGTCACTTGACCGACCTTCTGAGACTCGTTTCTGATTGCCTTGGCTGTATAGACTCCGGGAGTACAACTGCGTCTTCGGTCAGCCCTTTGTCGTCTCCTTTTCTGAGCCGTGTTGCCCGCCTCTTCACCGGTACTTGGTGCTTTTCTTGTTGGCATTTTTCCTGATTTTCTGGTTCTCTTGCGAGCGCATCCGACGTGCCTGATATGGACTCCGTGAAACTACCCAAGTTCAGTGGGGAGAGACGAGATTTTGACGTGTGGAAGAAACGTTTTCGTGCATTTGGCTTGATGCAAAAGTGGGCTCCGGCTTTGTCGTCGGATGGTGCCGCTTCCTCTCAACAACAAGTCGACATGTACTCCACATTGATTCTTGCGCTGCCGGAGGACGACCTTTCCATTATCGAGAATGTTAGCGAGGATGACAAGACCTGCGGCCACACTGCATGGACTGCGTTAGTCAATCATTATGAGGACGATGGTATTTACCGGTGTACGGAACTATTGCAGGACTTGGAGACGCCGCAAGCGGACGGCGAGAGCGGCATTCAATATCTGAACCGGTTAGTTCGACTGCAACGACAGCTTGCCCGAGTTGGGGACGTCGTCCACGACCGGCGTATCATCATGTACTTGGTGAAGGGTTTGCGCAGCGAATACCACTCCATCACCGACACGTGGGACGTACACGACCTCAGCATGGATACCGTCAAGCGTGATCTTCGTCAAAAGGGCATGCGCATCGAGAGTCGTGCGCAATCACATTCAACGGAGCCCCCAACGCCTACGGCTTTTGCAGCGTCTCATGATGACTCAACGACTGAACTTTTGAAGCGGCAAGTCTCCGAGCTCCAAGACCAACTGAAATCTCTTCAAGGAGCTGCGACTACTCGTCGTACCTCATATGGCAGAGGCGGAGCGAGAATTTTTCGTGGTGTTTGCTATGGCTGTGGTAAGAAGGGCCATCGCAGGTCCGAGTGCCCCGTCAACAACACCGGAGGTAACTCTGCGCAAGTGGACTCCCCGGTTGCTTTTCCGGCGGTCATGGACGTGACAGCCACCCCTGCGAGGCCATTCTCCGAGGCTCGACACATGTTCGAGCGCGATGGGGAAACGTGGATGTGGTTGGCCGACAGCGGCGCCAGCCATCACATGACTAGTGTGCGCCGTGACTTCTGTGAGTATCGAGCGCTCACCGACCGGCTTTGGGTGAAGGGTATCAGCGCCCGCGCTGTTGGAGTGGGCTCGGTCCGAATCATTGTGAAGGCTGAAGATGGAGAGGAGATTCCTGCCACGCTAAAGAATGTGCTCCACGTTCCTGAGCTATCCCGTCGTGCGTCGTGGTCTTACCATCGACTTTTCAGCCTCACCCAAGCTCGGCGACAAGGTCATTCTGTGGTGTTAGCTGATCCCGTGGACCACCTTCGTCTTCATGCCGGTCATGGTGGTGGCGTGGTGGTTCCGTTGGAGCGCGCGCATTTATTGGTGTGGTTGCCGGCGCGGGTTGCTTCGTCGAATCCTACCGCTTCGGTCGCCACTGCGCCATTGGAAAAACGGTTGTGGCATTCCCGACTCGGTCACCTTGGCGAGTCGCAATTGGACGGGCTCTTGGCCACTCAGGTGGAGGGTGTGGCGTTTTCTGCGTCGGAGAAGTTGGGCTTCTGTGAGACGTGTGCTGTGTGTAAGTCGCACGTCCGCCGTATCTCTCGTGAGCCGGCTGACCGGAACGTTGGTGTCTTTGAGGTCCTCGGCTTAGACTTCTGTGGTCCTATGAGTGTTCCATCCTTGGGAGGACGGCGGTACAGCTTGTGTGCGGTTGATTTCCGGAGCCGTTTCATGCTGCATGATGCGGTCCGCTCCAAGGATGAGGCTCCCGCCTCGTTCCGTCGCATGTTGACTACCATCCGTTCTCTGGGGCACACGGTTCGTCGTCTTCGGGTGGACAATGACACGGTGTTCTTAGGTGCTGCCTTCCGAAACCTCTTGGATGAGTTCAACATCGCTGTGGAGATCACTGCCCCATACGCGCATTGGCAACATGGCCGTATTGAGCGGCAGTGGGGGACATTGGTCCCGATGGCGCAGTCAATGATCCGGCAAGCCGCGCTGCCTAAATCGTATTGGGCTTTAGCGATGGCCGCTGCGGTGCATGTCCGCAATCGTGTGCATAGTAGCGGAGCCGGCGGTGTACCTTTCACCTTGGCGACCGGTAGACGAGCTGATTTGAGCTCCATGCGGGTCTTCGGCTGTCCGGCCTATGTCCACGTTGACAAGTCTCAACGCCGCAAACTTGACGATCGCGCGTGGAAGGGTGTCTTTGTGGGCTATGCTTCCGAATCACCTGCGTGGTTGGTGTACAATCCTGCTACTCGTCGGGTGGTGAGCAGCCGCAACGTGGTGTTCGATGAGGCTGCAGTCCTCTCCATGGGGGAGAGCAATGCGGAGCAACGCAATGATGATGAAGAGGACAGCATCCCGCGCACCATGTGTAGCGAAGAACCGGATACACCTTCGGGGGAGTCGCCGCTACGGGAGTCGCGGCAGCATTCCGGGTCGACGGAAGAGGAACGGGACATGCATTCGGGGGAGACTCCACGGCCAAGGTATAATCTTCGATCCACTGCTGCACCACAGCAATGCGTACCCAGTCCAAGGTATAATCTCCGTTCAGCGGGCGCTTCGGGAGATGGATGGACTGCGGGAAGTGCCGCAGCTATTAAGTCAGCCAGCAGCCCGACCGTTCAAGAGCCGGTGTCATACAAGCAAGCGCTGAGGAGTCCCCAATCGGGGGAGTGGGAGGCAGCTATCAAGAGCGAGTACGACTCACTTGTATCTCGGAAAACCTGGACATTGGTCCCTTGTCCTGCCGGTCGCAAACTCGTAGATTCCAAGTGGGTGTTCAAGCTGAAGCGCGATGCCAATGGACAGATTGCAAGGTACAAAGCAAGACTTGTGGCTCGCGGGTTTACTCAGGAGAAGGGTGTGGACTACCACGAGACCTTCGCTCCCACAGTGAGGGTGATTTCTATTCGAACGTTGCTCGCGCTTGCTGCTTATAATGATTGGGAGGTGGAGCAGCTTGATGTGGTGACGGCATTTTTGGAGGCCGATATCGAGGAGGAAATCTACATGAGGCAGCCGGAAGGATTCCGTCACTTCGACATCAATGGAGAGGAGCGAGTGTGCTTGTTGAAGAAATCATTGTATGGCCTCAAGCAAGCTCCAAGGAACTGGAATAAGACCATCACAGCATGGCTAGAGGAGTATGGCTTTACCCAATCCAAGGTGGATCCCGGCATTTACGTCTTTATCAAGGAGGGTGAGCTTTATGTCTTGGCGTTGTACGTGGACGACAGCATCATCGTCGGACCAGCGGGTAGCTTCATCGTTGGGTTCAAGTCGGCTTTCGGCGAAAGGTTCAACGTGCAAGACCTCGGTCCAGTGTCTTGGTTGCTTGGCATGACAGTCGAGCGTGATCGTGGCAGCCGCACCATCAGGATTGGACAACAGCAATACGTCTTAGATATGTTGGAGCGCTTCAACATGATGGGCTGCAAGCCAGTGGGCTCACCTATGGCGGTCGATGCTTTGAGCAATTGTGTGGAGACGTCGACATCAAGGTTGCCTCCCGGTCTAGTGCCGTACCAAAGCTTGATCGGTAGCTTGTTGTATGCTTCCGTAAGCACACGGCCCGACATCACCATGGCTGTTAGCCACCTTAGTAGGTACATGTCCGACCCCTCTCAGTCACATTGGGAGCAAGCCAAGAGGGTGCTTCGCTACCTCAAGGGGACCGCAGAGTCGGTGTTGATGTACGGTGGCGCACCCTCATCAAAGGTGGTAGGATGGTCAGATTCTGACTACGCGAGTGATATTGGCGAGCGGCGCTCTCGCACGGGGTATGTGTTCATGCTCAACGGTGCAGCGGTGAGTTGGAAAAGCCAGCGGCAACAAACTGTGGCGTTGTCGACAGCGGAGGCAGAGTATATGGCGCTGACTGCGGCCACTCAGGAGGCGATGTTTTTGAAGCAACTACTCCACGAGTTTCACCAAGACTCCGGGTCTCCCATCACAATTCACGAGGACAATCAGAGTTGTATTGCACTCAGCAAGAATAGCATGACGACCGGACGCAGCAAGCACATGGACGTGAGGTACCACTTCTGTCGGGAGAAGGTGGAGAGCGGAGACATCGAGGTGCAATATTGTGCGACGGAGAACATGCTTGCTGATGTGCTTACCAAGCCATTAGTGAGTGCAAGGCATAGCAAGTTGTGCAATGCCATCATGGGATTGCCTGCGTAGCAAGGGGGAGTGTTGCGAGACATGGTTTTGTGTGATAATCAAGTTGCTACACAGCAATGTTGGTCAAGTAGCATCGTGATAGTACGGCTGTGACTCAGCACTATGAGATGATAAGCCAATCAACAATAGAGAGGATTAGGTTGCTGATGGTGGCAAGTTGCTGAGCGTTAGATATCATCTAAAGGCTCAGAATATATGTTGGCGTGTGCTCACCACAAGGTGAGTGCGTGTCCTGTGATAGGCAAGTGCTAGGCACTTGCAGAGGGTGAGATGACATGCAGTGTCACTCACCGAGTGTAAGCATTCCTTATTGCCTCCTCAACTTTGACAATTACGCATTGCTTTGCCAGGCAGGCACCTGTCCCACAGTTGGGTCGTCCAACAGGGACCCCCCGCAATTGTTTGTGCAGCGGGTTTGCAATGTCGGCAACATTGAACGAGCATAGCGAGGGCGTACCGCTGAGCGACTAGATTAAGAGGAACACCATAGGAGGACAACCCTAGCTGTGGAATGAGCGCAGCCAGGCGCCCGCCGGCGGCGCAGCGGCGGCGGCCCCGGAGGGGGGTGCGCTCGCAGGCCCGTCGGCATCCCCTCACCTCCCCGTGGTGGGCGCTGGAAACTCCGTAGCCGTGCTAGGCATGGCACGGTAGGGGGCTAAGAGGGCCGACAGCTCGATCCGTGGGATCAGCAGCTGTCGGGAAAGCCCCATATAGAGGGCTTTTGAAAAAATAATTTCTGTGCACTATCGGCGCCAAGATCTCCCGCTCGGGCCGTCCGACATGTTTTTTCGCGTACAGATACTCCTAGATACAGCCTTCCTTTGAGGGGTGGGGCATGTACTACGGCAGCGTTTGATGGCGAGGAGGGTACGCCCGGATCAGCGGTGGGAGGCGAGTGTTGGAGCCGGCGGTGGCCAGCCGGGAAGCAACGCCAGAAAAGGGCGCTCGCTAGCCGTCGACCAACCATGTGCCGGTCGAACCTTGCCGAGGGGTGAGGCAAGACATGGCACAGGCCGGTGGCTAGTCGCAGACGGAGGAGCGGCTATATGAGGCGGCGGCGATCCTCATGATCAGCCGCCGCCGGAAAGCCCTGTACGGAGGGCTTTTTTCGGATACAAAAACAATGTCCGTACCCGGCGTCGAGCTAGTTGGGGAGCAGCACCAGGGTAGGGCGCTCACTAGCGCGCCGCTACGTCGTCCAACGTCATCTCCCGGGGGGAGGAGTTAGCTCGGGCGGCAAGGAGGACGGTCGCGACGGGAGGAGCGACACGATCTCGCGGCGACGACCCTTTGGGTCGGCGCCGCCGGAGAACCCGGCACGGAGGGTTTTGTTTAATTCCGGGCGCCCGCGGCCCGCCGGATCCGGCTACGGTGACCTGCTCCCCCCCCCCCCCCCCCCCTCTTCGACACCCACTACCCCGAAAGACCTTCATAATCCTAGGGGTGCTTGAGCGTGGGCCCGGGTGAGCGCGGAGGCCCCCGCTCAAGAAAAGGCTGCTCGGTGGACGCGCGATCAGAGGGGGGAGGGTACGGCCACATGCCGGAAAACCGACAGGTACCCGGGTACCAGACAGAGAAAAAACCGGGGAAATGAGCGGGGAAAATTCAGGCGCGGAGGCATGAGCGCTAGTTTTTTCTATGTCTGTGTGTCTCGGTCCCCCCCACATGTTCTCCAGGTGATGGGGGACCTCGACACGGAGGACCGCCGCGTCGGTGGACGCGGCAAGACCTTGGGGTGGGGTTTACGGGATGGAGTGGCGGGATCGACGAGCGGCCGCGCGAGGAGGGGTTTTTTGCCAGCCTTTCCCCTCCTACCTTCGGCAAGACCGAAGTCACGCGGGAGCTAGATTAGGCTGGCCCGTCGTCCCTCCCGAACGCCGACCGGCCTAGGCCGGTCGACACCCCGGTTCGGCGGGAGCGGGCCGTGCATCGTGAAGGTCGAGCAACAGTTCAGTTTTGCATTTCTCGACAAGTGGATTTATTTTTAGATCTGTTTTTCCTGATTACAAAATTATTACGCTGTTACTGCCATTGGAGAGGTTGGGATTAGTGGTTCAACGGTCTACCTCACGCTTCTAGGTCCAGCTAGGCATAGCATAAGGGGGGGCCCAGAGACTCCAGCCGGTTTTACTGGTATTGGAGTGTTTAATTTCAAATTTCAAATTTTGAGCACAGCCGCCTTAATCGACAAGAACGACTGGAAATCGCGCTTCCATGCTTTAAACTCCCCCGTCTTGGGCATAAGCGGAGCGTCCATGCGAAACGACCGTGAAAACGAATCACCGTCGAAGGTTGTGGCCCAGTCTGCCGTCATTGCGACAAATTCCGGATCGATCGTATGGCGGCGACTGGTGCTGCCACTGTGTGCCGGCTCGTGTGGCGGAGCAAGCACAAACTCGCCAGTGAGTCTGTAGGGGGCGTCGACAAGTGGGTTCGCTGCCGCGCCGATAGCGACCGGGTGATCGCGCAGCGCGTCCCGACGGAGAAGTTCCGACTGTGTCCGGGCATGGTCGTCCATGCTAGCATGGAGTAGTTGCAGCTGCTCCATGACCAGGCGAATGCTATCGCTGGCCGAGTCGGCAGACGGTGTGTCGCTGCGACTCGAGTCGGCGGCGGTGTCGTCGGCCGATGCCGCGGGCGCCGGTTTTGTTTTTGGCGCCATTCCAAGAAAATACAGGTACCCAGGCAGTGGAAAAATCCACTAGCGGTAACTGTGCCTAACGGTGGTTTCAAAGAGACGGCATGATGCCCGCCGACCCCTCGGCCTGTAGCCCCGGGGTGTCTCAATGTACCTTTTCCGTATCCTCCACCCAGTGTGGGGCACAACAACAGCCGAGGCAGGAACAAGCAGGTGTATATATCCGCTGCTCTAAGAAACGGCTGATGTTGTCGTGCACCCTGTGTATGAGTGTTCACCCTCACAATGCTCCCCCTTCCCCACTCCAACTGGGACATGTATGCACCATGTCCACACAAGCGAGTGCGCTTGTGTGGTTGGCTAGGTCGTCGAGGCTTAGAGTAGAATATAGTTGTGGTAGGCTAGAGTAGGGTCGATGGTAAGATAGTTCTTGGTAGTGTTCAGTAGAACCGAATTAAAATGTGGAAATAAAAAGTGGAACGAAAGTACGGTTTTAAGTAGTATGGTTTTGAAAATATGGTCGGCGTTGCCTTCGGGCGAGTTTCCAAGTTGCACGCCGGACGACACTGCGGTCTCGCGTGTCCTTGAGGTTTATAACATGTTGGATTTTGGAAGTACAATGGTTACACGGGTAGTCTAGCCGGCCCCGCCAGGGGGCCAGCAGTGGGGACAAAGGGAGTGAGAAGAGAGAGATGGCGGCCGGCAAAAGGCACCGGGAGGGCCGGCCGACCGCCACTAACGGGGAAATAGAGTACCGCTATTAGTACAACACAAAGTACTAAGATAAGGACTAGCTACCTTGTACATAAGCACTAGGTAATGCAATGCTACTTCTAACACTCCCCCTCAAGGTAGCTTAGGTCTTGTCGTCGTCCTTGCTTGTCTTCGAGGAAAGAGTCATCTTGGTCGTAGGCGTTGTTCCGGTAGCGGTATCTCAAGCCAGGTAGGTGACGCTACATGTGCTCACATGAACGGGATGCTATCGGCGAGTTGCCGACAATAAACTGGTCCAATTGAATTGCGTAATGTACTAGTCTGACATATAGCGGGAAAACCGTCCACGGGCGAATTAGCTATCGCATGATAGCGACCGGCGAGGACGGGGAAAGCCAACATGGCTGCCACAAGCGTGTAGACACTCGAAAAGAATAGTCGGGCGCTATCGTGTCGACTCCGCCCCCTTCGCCGTGGGCAAGGTTAGAACCTCGCTTTGTCAGATGAGCGTTGCGGCGGTGCCTCGGGGAGAAACAAAAACATTACTATTTGAAGTACGCGCAGGCGGCGCCCGCCGGCGGCGCAGCGGCGGCGGCCCCGGAGGGGGGTGCGCTCGCAGGCCCGTCGGCACCTACCTCTACCTCCACGCGGTGGGCGCTGGTAACCCTATAGCCGTCCAAGGCCTGGCACGGTAGGGGGCTGAACGAGGTACCGACAGCTGCGATCCGCGGGATCAGCAGCTGTCGGGAAGCCCTGTACGGAGGGTTTTGGAAAAACATAATATCCGTACTCCGGCACAGGGATCTCCCGCTCGGCCAGTCCGATATGTCTTTTCCGCAACTAAGTACTCGCAGATACTCTCCCGACGATGGGGCGGGGGCGGCGTTTGCGAAATAGTTTTTGGCGAAGAAGGGTACGGACGGATTAGCGGAGGGACGAGGGTGTTGGAGCTGGCGGCGGAGAGCTGGGAAGCAGCGCTAGGGACGGCGCTCGCTAGCAGCCGCCAGCCCTGCGAGAGCCTCAAGTCTCCCCTAGGGGCGAGGCTTGTTGCCGCGCAAGACGGAGGTTGGTCGCAGCCGGAGAAGCGGCACCGTCTGGCGGCGGCGGTCCCTAGGATCGCCCGCCGCCGGAAAAGCCCGGTACGGGGGGTTTTTGGAAAAATTCCCGTACCCACCATCTTTTGAGGACCGGCGACTCGATCCTTGTGCTCTTCCAACCCCTCCCCTAGTCGGTACCCGGTTATCGATAGGCTGCCTCAAGAGGTGTGCCTAGGGTTATCGTAACGGCACACTGCTCGTAAAGGCGGCCCCCTAACAACGTAAACCACCGGGGGAGGGCACGGACGGTCACAGCGCGATCACATAGGTGTTGGAAACAGACGGGAAAAGGACAGGGGACATGAGAAAATCTGGCTCGGGGGCAGGAGAGCAAGCCGGACACCGTCTGCAGCCTAGTTCTTTATTCTTCTCAGCCCTCGGAGAGAAGAAGGAGAGAAGGAGAAGGAAGAAGAAGGAGGAGAGAAGACTCGGCTAGGTGGAGAGCTGCGTCGAGAGGAGCGGCTAATACCTCGGGCGGGGTTGAGCATGGATCAAGGCGGGACCGACGACGATCTACCTTTCACCTGCCTTTCCACCCAAGCTCCGGCACGACCGGAGTCGCACAGGAGCCGAGGTCAGGCAGGTTCGCCTCGACCAGCTCAAGCTGAGCAGCCTTGCTGATCAGCGACCCCGCAGCGGCTGGAGCAGGCCGCGTATCGTGGAGCCTAGCGACATTTTATATTTCATACTGTATCCAAAAAACAACAACATATAGATCAGAAAATAATAAATACATGGATACGGGTATGTTTTAGACGGTATCGTTACTGCCATTGGAGAGGTTGGGATTAGTGGTTCACGGTCTACCTCACGCTTAGAAGTCCAACAATAAGTTGAGCATAGCAAAAGGGGGGGCCCATAGACTCCAGCCGGTTTTACTGGTATTTGAGTAAAATATTTCAATTTTAATTACGCGCATGCCGAATTTTCGCGAATCGGTTTGAATTTGATTTGAAACCAGATCCGGTCGATAGCATCGGTGAGTTGTGAGCAGGGTGGTGTAGACAACCAACCTAGGGCGGCCATATGTGACCATGGGCGGGTGGTGTCGGTAGTGGTAGTTCAAGCGAGTATCCAGGTTGCACGCTCTTCTCCTTGGGTGGCGGAGGCGGTACTGCTAGCCTAGGGCGGCCACGGGGGACCTTGAGCGGCTAGCGTCGGTATTGACTTCATAGCGAGTATCTGGGTTGCACGCTCTTCTCCTACTTGGGGCTGCCGTACTTCGGAAGTCTGACTATCCCGGGTAACGTTGTAGGGGGCCCATAACCTGTTGAACGTGGTATGCACGGTTCGATAAGGAAGATACTGTAACTTGCGGTGTGCTAGTTACAGGTACGCTAAACAACCAACCTTGGGTGACGGCTGGTGTCGAGACAAGAAAAGCGTTTCAAACTAGAGTTGTTAGCTGTCTATACGCTAGTTTGCGATATCGTGCATCATGCACTCTAGTTGATGTCATGTACATAAGGACTTCTATAAGAGCATACATTAGCTCGCTGTAACTAATCTACATTAGGAATTACTTACAACACTTCATTCCCTTTGCAGTCACGGAATTCGGCGGAGAGCAAGCCGAAGAGAAGTTGTAGAGCATGGTTGTGATTTGTCAACGTGAAGCACTTGCTGTAAGCGAGCTATCGTTGGTAAGCGTAATCTGTAATTGTCTTTCCAAATCTGCTCCTCGACTTGTAAAGGTCCAAGTTGTCGATCACATAGCTTCATGTTAGGTTGTCCACGTAAGAAGGGGTTCTTTATAACGATTGCCACTTTGTCTCCTCGAACAAAGGGCGGGGTTGTCGACGGTTCTGAACGATGAGAGGGTGGGGGACGGGGGCGTAAAGGAAAGTCACTTGATCCTTGGGCTGGGTAGCTGAGTTTACGTTTCATAGATGTAGTTTTGAAGCCTTGGTAAACAACTTCGAGGTGGCGGTGGAGGATGAGTAAAGTGGTTAGTAATTCGTTCATGTGTGAAGATGTTCCTGGCGAACTTTAGAAGTAGAGCCTACACAGCCAAAGCAACGACAAGTATCTCATTGAAGCGTTCGTCCGGCGGTAGAAGGTCGAAGGCATCTGCAACTTTGTTCGATAGATCGATACAATTAGAAGCCATATGCTTGTTTTGAAGGGCGATTCTCCATTCGCGGCAGTAATCAAGCACATGCTGACGGAGTCGAGCGCCGTCGTAGAACGCGGCGAGGAGGGAGGAGCGCCACGCCGGGTAGGATGCGAAGCGGGTAGATACGGTGCCTCCGGGTAGAATGTCTCGAGGACTCGCAGGTATGTTGCAAAGGAAGCTCTTATAGTAGGCGTGAGCCGGGGAGTCGGGAACGAATTGACGGAAGATGTAGACTTCTTGATGAGGGTTCCACGTCTTGTCGCCGAACTTATCGTCGACTAGTAGAAGGAAGCGGTAAGCACTGGCAAGGTCACAAGTATGGAAGAGGCGATCCTCGCGGAGTAGATCGGTCGTTCGAGGAGAGGTCGTAAGTTCAGAAGCTTGGGTTGACTGCGTTATCGATGACACGACCATGCGCCGATTGGTCGACGTCCGTCTGACTTGCTTGGAAAAGAGGAGTTGCATGGGGAAGGAGAGAGGCTCGCCGGGACCGGAAGAAGTAAACGCAGTGGCACGAATGGTCGGCATGTTCATCCGATGAGAAGCGAGAAGCCAAGAATTCTTAGAAAGATGAGGTGTGGAACGTAGGAAGATGGTAGAGGCTCAGGACGGAAAGAAAGCATACTCGAAACCATTGATAGTTGTAGGTTTAAAGAATGCGCGTTGGGTAAGCGTGTATGAAGTCGATGTACGCCTGAGTCTTGGCAAACTTGTACCATTGGGGTGTGTCCAAGAAATCTTGTAACGCCATTGTTCGATGCGCCTTGTTCAATCGGTGCCAGACAGGTGGAATGTCGTCATCACTGAAGTGCGTCATGAAGAGCAGATATTTGCCTCGTCATTCAAGTAGCGACTTAATTCACACAACAAAGATGTGCGAGACGTCAAACTCCTCATCGTCTCCTTCAGGAATAGTCACCGGGACAATAGGTCGTAGTAAGGCGGTAGAGCAAGGTCGTAAATTGTTCACATGGAACACATGATGTAAGCGTATTGTCGCTAGAAATTCCAATCTGTAACTGTGTTCCCAATTTGCTCTTCGACTGTAAAAGGTCCAAGCTGTTTGTCTTTGAGTTTCCGATTCGACTGTCCATGCAGAAAAAATGTTTGTTGTGGCGACTGACACCTTGTCTCCTCTGGCGAAGTGTGGCGATGTAGACGGTTCTGTGCGCGCTTGCATCTCGTCCTTTTGTAGCAGTAACACTGAGCGTATTAGGGTATGTACTTCCTGTAACAATCTTAACCGCTCTATTGCGTCTTGCGAAAGTGGAATTGACGGTCGCATGCTAAACAACAGGTCAGGAGTCTCCTCAAGAGAGAATCCAAAATTAGCCTCAAACGGAGTGTGTTCAATTCCGAGTGCACGAAAGGCGTTGTACGCAAATTTCACTTGTGGTAGTAGAGTCGTCCAATCAGAGCCATCATAGCAACAAAAGCAACGAAGAAGCTGCTAGAATGTGTTGTTTGCTCGCTCCGTCAGTCCATCGGTTTCAGGGTGTCGACTGGAAGACATGTTCAAGCGCGTTCCGAGGCGTCGCCAAAGTGTTTGCCAGAAGCCAATGACGAATTTCGGGTCGCGATCACTGACTAGCACACGGGGTAGTCCATGTAAACGGTAGACTCCATGTATAAACAAGGTTGCAGTTTCTTTGGCAGTAACAGTCTATGTACAAGGCAGAAAATGGGCCATTGGAGTTAGATGATCTACGACAACCAGCACACTATTAAAGCCATTGCTCTCAGGCAAGTGTGTCAGGTAGTCAAGACCAACTGTGTGCCACGGTATGGGTGGAACATGCAGTGGGTAAAGAGTCGCAGCCATCTGCGATCGAATCTTTGCTCGTCGACAGATGACGCAGCGCTCACAAAAATCTTTCACATATTGGCGAAGTCGTTTCCACCTGAATCTGTCGAGTTCGTTAGCAAGAATGCTAGCAACAACTCTGTGACCAGCTGTCGAACTTGCGTGCATGCGCTTTGTCATCAATCTCAGTCGGAGCTCAAAGTTCCGTGGAATACAGAGGCGATGGAGGCGCCAAAAATATCAATCTCTGGCTTCTATCCGGCTGTCTTTCGTCCACTCACCCTCGTCCCCATAAAACGAGTCTTGGGAGTACCCCTCGCGAATGAGATAAGACAACTCAGGGCTCAGCTTCAACGCGTTAACAGTCAGTAAATTTAATTGTGCGTCTTCAAGCAACAGATGGGACTTCCGTCGTAATTCTTTATCTGACGGAACCTCGCCATCCCAAAATAATGGAGCTGTGGCCTGAGGTACGAAGTCTGGACGCCGGCTTAACGGGTAAGATTCGTTCAGAGCTCCCTTGCGATATGCAAGTGTCATCGAGCCCACAAACGGTTGCAAATCCCGCAGGTATCTTGCTTGCCGCTTGTTGAGCCTGTTGTTCGGTTGCCTGAGCAAATGTCGCAGTGTGTCGTGGTCTGTTACGACAAGGAACTTATAGCATCCTTCAAGATAGCACCTCCAATGCTTGAGAGCTTCGCATACGGCCAAAGCTTGTAAGTCGTACGCAGAGTAAGTGTTACCTCGCTCAGACCTACAAAACGTATCCTACCGTCACTAAAGACAGTAAAAAAGATCCAAGTACTACTAAAGTACTACTAAACCACATAACGGGGATGGGTCGGTAGCTCGAATGAGCAACGCCGATCGTCTTCGCTCTGGGCCTGGCCTCACATCGAGCGCAAGACTGGTGGACATGGCCGCTGGACAGCGTGTACCATTCACCTCTCCCCACCCGAGCCTAGCTCACAATGGTCAGTGGATCCGTAGCGACACCAGACGGTACACACTCAAAGGCGCAGCTTCCAGGGATTTGAATTTCATCCCCCCGACAGCTATCGCGCCATCCACTTCGAATACCACACATGTACCCGTCAAAGTATTGCGACACACCAAAGAAACACATCGCTTACAAAAAGTCTCCTCCCCGGTAGGTGGCGCGCCACATCGCGCCCCTCCGAGCGTCCGGACATCCCTGTCCGCCGCCAACATCCTCCAAACCCAGGTCCCATCGGGCCTGGTCGCGTGCAGCCAACACGCGCGATACTCTCAAAAACCTACTCGAAAATCCAAACTCAACTCCACTACTATCCTCCACCACTCGGAACCCAACTCGAACGCTATGTCTTCGACCCCTACGCCTCCCCCCCCACCTACAAGCAGGCGCTTCTGAGGGATCCCCCGCCGCATGGCCGCTTCACGGACCTCTACCACCCCAAGAACCAACTCGCAGGACACCCGATAACCCCGTTTCTCACTGCCCCCCAACTCGCCCACCCCCAACAAATTTTGGGCACAACACTGGATCCCCTCCCTCTCCGTCGTGGACTCTAGACCCCCCTGGTCCTGACTCCCCCACGGTCAACCGTGGCCCTAGGACAGGCCGACTACTTCTCCACCCGTATGGTCGACTCGCTCCTCCTTACATGCTAGTACTCCACCACCCCCTCCCACCTTGCTCGATTCTGGATCCACGGCGTCTTCTTGCCGGACCCGACCCACCCCGATCCGATCACGTCGGCCTGCTCGGTGGCCCGCCGCTGGCTACTCGAATGCCTCCACGACCTCACTGATCTCCCCAACCGCATTAAAAATATAATCGGACGGGAACTCGCCCACCACACGCGATGGTCCGCGAACACCTCTCGCACACACCACCCCACCGCCCCGAAATGCGAAGATACCACACCCCTACCTGTCGAGCTACGTACGGGCTTTCAAGAAATTCGCCTGGTTATTCCCACCTCATGTATAGCGGTAGGCCTCTTGTACCAACTGGCTTCACGCCAACGTGAATTCAGTTCGGCCGGCCCGATGCCCCCCTCCGCGACCTCCTCCCCTTCGCTCCGGAATAAACTAAGTCAGCAGAAAATTCGCTTTCTACGAGACGCCTCAGCTCCTAAAGTTTCAGGGCGAAGGGTGAAAATCCGCTCACTCCTGTTCTCCGGTATCACCGGCCAAGAAGCAGTCGCTCTCATGCAGGACCTCCTCACCTCCGACCTCGCGACCGCACTCACCTCGGCCGGATCAGCCCCCTCGACCCACCCCCAGTGCAGACTCGAAGATCTACCTGAGCAGGCTCAATTTACCCTCCAGTTCGCGGACGCCCTCCAACCGATGGACACTCCCATCCCGATCGAATCCGACCCATCCTCCTTATGGGTAAATATCCTCCACCTGCCCAATAACCCCATTCATTCACAATCCGGCCATGTATCCCTTCACATATTTTCGTATTCACCCTATGAAACCGTACCCCCTGCCCATCACCTTCACACCATTACCATCACACCCCCCTCCCCGTCACATGCCATGTTCCAGGCTCGTCCTGGGCTGACACCTGCCTCACCACAGTCCTCACCCAATCCCGCCACTCACTCTCCCTTCCGTGCATCAACTCAAACGGCACCATTCCCCCCACACACTGGTTATACACCCTCTTATCTCAAACAACCACAGAATATCTCACACAACACACCCCCACATCCACCCCCCCTCCCAACACCCCCTCAGCCTCTATCACTACACAACCCTGAAAAAATTCCCCGATGGCTCATACTTCCGCTCACACCCCTCCACCTCCCCCACCATCACCACCAGCATACAAATATCCCTCAGCACCGAAATGTATTGCATCCTCATCTCCACTAACGGCACCGTCACCATTCCCCTCACCAACACATACACCCACAGAGGAGCACGCATACAATCCACATGCACCCTCAACATCACCCCTCACCATTACTCCACCTTTGGTAGGGCCCGTCTCACGGACCCTATCTTCTCCAACACCC
This sequence comes from Tetraselmis chui, assembly GCA_026401115.1. Taxonomy (NCBI): domain Eukaryota; kingdom Viridiplantae; phylum Chlorophyta; class Chlorodendrophyceae; order Chlorodendrales; family Chlorodendraceae; genus Tetraselmis; species Tetraselmis chui. Next base: position 26,760 of record JAPMLY010001631.1, read on the forward strand.
CCTCTCCGCCTCCCCTCACAATCACAAAATGAAACACCCTCCAACGCAACCCCCCCTCCCTCCTTCTCCAATGGTCCCGCCACCTCACGGACAACCACGTCACCAACCAGTGGCACCTGGAGCCCTCCGACTTCCACATGCAGGAGGACGACGACCTCTCCCTCGACCTCTCCTCCCTCTCCGACATCCAACATTCTTCCACCACTCCGGCCGCCACTCCCCCCAACACATGGGCCCCCCCACCAACCCACTGTCTCCCATCCCGCCTCCACCTCCTCCTTCCACATCCCCCCCCCCCCAACCCCCTAGCTCCCCCCACAGCCCCCCCACCCACTGCTACCCCTTCCCCCCTCCCCATCCTCACAAAAGACTCGTCCGAACCCATGGACTCCTCCTCCTCACCAACCCCCCCCACCCCCACACACAACCCCCTCCCCCCTTCCCCGCCCCCCCGAACTCCACACCCACCCCCACCCCCCCTCTTCCTCATCCCCTACACCCCACCCCCCCCCCTCCTCCGCACCACCCCACACATGCGAACTCCCCTCCCCACCCTCGCCCCCCCACGGACCCCTCGCTCAAACCTGCGCCCCCTGCGGGCGTTACCAAGCCCGCCCGCCCCTCCCGCAAGCAGACCTCCCCATCCCCCCCACCTCGCACCCCCCCGCACCCCTCCCTCACACACCACTACGACCTACGACCTCACCCCCCCCCCCCACACCTCCAAGCCACACCCCCCCACGGCCTCGGAAACCCCCCTCCCCCCCCGCCGACCCCACCCACCTTCCCCTTCCACCCTACTCCCCTGGAGAAGAGGAACTCGACCTCAGCGACTCTGACGACCTGCTGGAGGAAGACTTAGAGGAGACCAATGGCACCCCACCAGCCACCACCGCCTCCCCCAGTCCCAACAACCCCCACAGGTCACCCCCGGCCGCCCCGGCCGAAAATCATCATTAGTCCCCCACAGGACACCCCCGAGGTTAGACCCCACACCCAACCCCTCCCCCCCCAACCCGACATCCGCAAACACACTGTAAACACCGCGTCTCACTTCACTCTCCCGCCCCATTTTGACTCCCGTACATGCAGCTTAGCATTACATAACTACCTATTCGACCTCAACCTTGAATACGGCCTCCCCACCCCCATCGGCGGCCTCGATATCTCTGCTGTCCTCTCCTTCCAATGGGGAAACTATTAGGACCTCTTCAACCTATCATGCCTCGCTACCACAATAACTAAACTCCAAATTGAAATTGAAATTGAAATATTTTACTCCAATACCGGTAAACCGGCTGGAGTCTCTGGGCCCCCCCTTTTGCCATGCCATACAGGACTTAGTAGCGTGAGGTAGACCGTGAACCACTAATCCCAACCTCTCCAATGGCAGTAACGATATCGTCTAAAACATACCCGTACCAGTATCCAAGTATTTACTATTTTCTGACCTATACTATTTTTTTTTTTCCTGGATACAGTATGAAATAAAAAATGTCGCTATTCTCCACGATACGCGGCCTGCTCCAGCCGCGGCGGGGTTGCCGATCAGCAAGGCTGGTCAGCTTGAGCTGGTCGAGTCGAACCTGCCTGACCTCGGCTCCTGTGCGACTCCGGTCGTGCCGGAGGTAGGGGGAAAGGCAGGTGGAAAACCCCCTTCGCGCAGGTCGTCGTCGGACTCGTCTCGATCTTTGCTCGACCCCGTCCGAGATATCGGAGATAGTGGTCGCTCTTCTCGGCGCGACCCTCCACCTAGTCTAGCCTTCTCCCCCCCCGCGGGGGCTGGGAGGAGAAAAAGCGAGGCTGCAGACGGTGTTCGGCTGGCTCTCCTGCCTCCGAGCCAGATGTCTCCTGTCCCCTGTCCGTTTGCCGTCTGGTTCCACCACCCATCTGATCGCGCTGTGCTGGCCGCACTTGTCTCCCCCGGTGATTTACGTTGTTAAGGGGCCGCCTATACGAGCAGTGTGCTGTTGCGATAACCCGGGGCACACTGCCTGAGGCAGCCTGTCGATAACCGGGTACCGACTAGGGGAGGGGGAACGGATAATGCCCAAGGATCGGCTATCCTCAAAAGATGGTGGGTACGGGAATATTTAACCAAAAACCCCACGTACCGGGTTTTTCCGGCGGCGGATGATCCTCCCGACCTCCGCCGCCAGACCGTGCCGCTCCTCCGGCTGCGACTCGCCTCCGTCCTGCGTGTCTTCGGGCCTCTCCCCCAAGGGAAACCAAAAGGTTTCGCAGGGCTGGTGGCTGCTAGCGAGCGCCGTGCCCTAGCGCTGCTTCCCAGCTGTCCGCCGCCAGCTCCAACACCCTCGCCCCACCGCTGATTCGTCCTTCCCCCTCTTCGCCAAAAAATATTTCGCAAACGCCGCCCCCGCCCCATCGTCGGGAGAGTATCTGTGAGTATTTAGTCGCGGAAAAAACATATCGGACTGGCCGAGCGGGAGATCCCTGTGCCGGTGTACGGATATTATGTTTTTCCAAAACCCTCCGTACAGGGCTTCCCGACAGCTGTTGATCCCGCGGATCGCAGCTGTCGGTACCTCGTTCAGCCCCCTACCGTGCCAGGCCTGGCACGGCTATGGGGTTACCAGCGCCCACCGCGTGGAGGTAGAGGTAGGTGCCGACGGGCCTGCGAGCGCACCCCCCTCCGGGGCCGCCGCCGCTGCGCCGCCGGCGGGCGCCAACTAAACTCCACTCCTCTCCCTCCGCCACGTACACATTTATCACTAACAACGAGGTGGACAACCACCACCACAACTCTCAAAACCCCAGCCAGTGGACTAACCTAGCCAACCGCGGCACCCCCCCCCCCCCGCCAGGGGACGCCTAACCACTCTCTCTTGGTCCTCACATGGCAACACTCTCACTTCGGCCTCCTACACCTCACTCACACCTCAGCCACATGGGTTGACTCTCTTCATCACTCTCCCCCGCCCGAACTCCTCACCCGCTCCCTCGCTCTTCTCTCAGATTGGAACTCCTCCCCCCCCCCCCCCCTATTGCCGGAACCCTCCGCCTGCTTAATCCTCCTCGGCAAACCGACTCAGACAGGGCATGGTCGTGCGGTACCCACGCCCTCCTACACACCTACTTCATCGCAAAAGCTCCCCCTGACCAAACATATAATCCCCCCTCCTTCGACCCCCGGAACACGGTTTACTCCCTACACACCCTCCTCTGGAACCAGACCTTCCGCTCCGCCCCCCTCCCTCAGGGACGCTCACACCTTCTCGCCGCCCTCCACCCCCCAACACCATCCTCCCCCCCTCAACTCCCACCCCCTCCCCACCCCCCCCCTCCCCCCCCCTCCTCTTCTCCCCCTTCCCTTCCAACCACCACCCGTCGAACAACCCCCCGGCGACTCCCCCAACCCCACTCCCTCCCTCCCCTCCCCCATCCTCCCACACCACACATCCCAACCACTACACCTCATCACCCTCAACACCCGCGGCCTCCACACCTCCATTATGGATGTTGGACACCTCTCCACCTCACACCGCCCGGACATCCTCATCCTCACAGAAACAAACCACGATACCCACAAATCCCGCTGGCGCATAGCCCTTCCCCAATACCACCTCAAAAGCTCCCGACCTTGCTACTCAACTGTGCCCTTACCCAACGCAGGCGTTCTCTTCGCGGTCCGCAGAGCCTCATTCCAATCTGCCACTGTCCTAACCCCGCCCCCTCACCTCATCCCCCATATCGCCGGACTGAAAATCGTCCCCCACTCAGGCACCCCTTACCTCCTTATAGGAACTTACATGCCCCAGCTCTCCACCCCCCAACTGACCCGCCTATATGCAGAAGTTGCAGAATGGGGCCTCCGCCTGGCAGACGACCACCCGCAACACCGCACCCTATGGGGAGGGGACTTCCAATCGACCACCACCACAGGTACATGACACCCTGCCCTCACCTCCCTACTCAAATCCCACCTTCAACCCCTACACAACCCCATCCCTACCTTCCCCCGCAGCGGAGGCTGCCTTGACCACTGGCTTACCACGCCCCCTTCGCCTCTCACCCTCCCACCTTCCTCCTGCTCCATATTCCCCTCCCCCTCCCACTTTACTGACCACTCTGCAATCCACTTCGTCATCCCCGCCCCTTTCTCCCTCATGGCACATCCCCCCCCTCCCCTTACCCACCCCCACACACATCACACGACGCGCAAACTAAACTTTCGACTTCCTCTCACACCCGACCACATAACAGCATACCAATCAAGCACCCCCGACCTCATCAACCAAACGGCCGCCCTTCACGCAGAAATTCTCAACACCTCGCACACCTCGGCCTCCCCCGACACCCTCGACACCCTTGCCTCACAATTCACTACACTCCTCTCCCAACACATGGACCACGCAGCCGCAGTTTGGCCCCTCCTCCCCGCCAGAAAACCCCGCCCACCCCAAGCGTCCCTTGACCCTACTTGGCTCACAAAGAAAACATGCACTCACATACTCAAACTCCGTAAATGCAGCAAAAACCACGCCCCCCTCCCCCTCGCCCAAGCCCTCTTAAACACGACTGAATATCTCTCCCTTGACGCCATCAAACAACAATGCCAAGCACGTATACGCCAGCTCCTTCACGCCACCACCACGGATTAGTTAAAGAAAATAAAAACTCGAGCCAATACGGCCTACGACACCTGCCCCAAACTCTCCCACCGCCAATTGAAAATTAAAAGCGGCCTCCTACCCCCCGCCGGCGCCGCCTCCACCCTCCACCGCATTACTAGACCCGATAGCACTACCGCCTCCTCTCCCTCCGCCGTCATTGACGCGGTGCATTCTCACTTCGCCACCGAACTCGGCCGCGCCACCCCACACGACCTACCCACCCCCCGTGGGAACTCCCCGACAACCCCGACAACTTTACAATCGAACCCCGGGGTGACCCCTCTCTCACCCTTGCCGACATGATTACCCGCGACACTTTCGATAATACACTCAACTCCCTAGGCACCGGCAGAGCCCCCGGCCCCGACGGTATCCCCAATGAAATAATCAAATTCCTACCACCGCCGACCCGCTCCGCCCTCTTCTCTCTCCTCTCCCTCCCCGCCCACAAATCCTACACCCCTCCTGATTGGTGCCACAGCACAACATGCCTGCTGCACAAAAAAGGCGACCCCTCCCTCCTCGATAACTACCGCCCCATCGCCCTCATGAGTAACCTCCTTAAACTATGGACGGCACTAATCAAAGATGCAGGCTCGAGGTACGCCGAAACCCACGGCATTCTCAGCGACCAACATGACGGATTCCGACAATATTCCGACAACACCGCAGCATCCACGACGCCCTCTCCTCCCTCATTATAACGATGGAAGACGCGAAACTCCACAACAAAGACATCTACGTCATGTACGCGGATTTCAAAGGCGCCTTCAACGCCGCGGACCACCGCATCATGTTCAAACACATGCGTCAACTCGGTATGCCCCCCACCTTTGTCGACCCATGCGAACACCTCTACGGGGTCTCAACCACAGATAATATTACACCACATGGCCCCACCCCTTCTATCGACATTAATCGCGGAACCCTCCAAGGGGACACCCTCTCCCCCTTCCTATTCACCCTCTTCCTTGAGCCCTTCCGTCGCTGGCTTACGGTGGGAAGCCGAGGCTACCGCCTAGGCCCCCCCGCCACTAACGTCGACCCCACAGAACCCACAGCCACATACCCAGGACACGGCTTCGCTGACGACCTCAGCCTCGCCGCGGGCTCGACCCCCAACATGACCATCCAGCTCAGGAAACTCTCCCTCTTCAGCGCCTACACGGGCATGACCGTCAACATCCGCAAATGCTGCATCACCGGCGCGCTCGGGCGCACATGCAACGCCCTCACCCTCGCCAACACTACCCTCCTCGCATCCCGCCTGCAAACTCAGTTCATCACCCTAAACTCCACCCCGGCCCCCATTCCCTACATTGGCCCCAAGGACACATACCGAGTCCTAGGGGTTGAATTAAACACCTCCCTCAACTTCTCCAAACACTGGCACGAACTCAAACGCACCACATCATCCCTCATCACCGCCCTTTCCACCTCCCCACTAACATAATCCCGCAGAATCCGAGTCATCCGAGGACTCCTCATCGGAAAGCATTTCACCCTCCAGCTCGGCCTCTTCACCGACTCCCAACTCGACACTCTAGAAGGACAAATCTGCCGCGCACTCCGTTCCGCTGTCTCCTCGGTACGTAACCTTTCCCGCACCGCCCTCCACCGCTCTACCTCAGACCTAGGATACGGCCTCCCCTCCCTCAAAGCCCAGGCCGCACAACTCACTGTTTGCCACCTACATAAAATCATGAACAACCCAGGCTATAGAGGCCACATGGCCCACGCACGCATCCGCACCTTATCCACCACGTACTCCCACTGTCCCTCGGAAGCCATCGTGTCAACCTGTTACACCCCACCCACACTCAAGTGCTTAGTCAGAGCTCAACGCGATGCGGGCACCCTTTTCCACAACGTCCCTACACTCTCCCTCACCAACCCTATCGCCTCCACAATCCGCGCCCACTTCACCACTCAAGACAACGCCCTCCTCGCCTCACTCCGGGATAAAGCCACACACATCACCGACCCTCACACATATAAACAAGCCTACTGCGATTTCTCTCCCCGCCAAACACACGCCTCTCTCCTCCCCCGCCTCACCCCCCTCTGGAAAAATAACATCACCACGTGGCCACAAATCCTCCTCAGAGCCACCTCATCCTCCTTCATCCTCAAATCCAGCAAATCCATCACCACACTCACGGGGTCCACCACCCCACTCTCAGTTCCCATCCGCCTCCTCGCCGCAATCCTCACCGAACCCCTCGATACTATCCACAACCGCTACCCCCTCACAAGCCTCACTTCCAAACAAGCACCCCCCCCCACCACTATACACCCCTCATGGATTCCCCTCCTCTCCCCACACCTCCCTCGCTCACCCCCCACCCTCTCATCCGGCATCTACACCCCCCGCACCACTCACTCCACCCCCACCGCACCCACCACACACTTAGACACAGAATACCTCACCCCCTCAGACCACCACTACCCCCCCCTGCGACGTAACGCGAATCATTTCCAAACACAAGGACACAGAATACGGCCAAACGCAGTACATGGTTGAATGGGCCCCGGAACACCTCACGGAATGGGACATTCAGCTACAACTCGACGACGGCTTCCGCCTCATCTCCTCCTCCCCCACATCGGTATGCCTCCCCACCCCCTTCCCCACCGCCTGCTCCATCTGCCATGACCCACTGCACACAGAACCCACCTCCACCTGCTGCACATGCCCGCACTTTGCCATACATTCCCAGTGCCGCCCAGCTCAGGGACCCGCCACATGGCAGTGCGAATGGTGTGCTCGCGGCCAACAACACGACCTCACCCGCCTCCACGAGGTACAGTGGGCCCCGTGCCTACAACTCCACGACACCATCAGTGAGACCCCCTCCGGCCCCACCGCCCTCACCGCATTTAACTCCGGCTACGTCCCCTCCACGACACCCATTCTGCCAGAACCAGGGCCCCCTCCCTGGTCACACCCCCTAATCACATTAAACGACCCCATCAACCCCGACCTCGACATGCTCCCTACAGTCAAATTCGCAATCCACGCACACCCATCTCTCCACGATACCACCGTACTCTGCACTCCCGACGGTCGCGCGGTAACCACCCTCAACGGCCCCCGCGTCCGCCACCTCTTTCAACTCTTCCGCCCCGACCTCACGCAGCATACGTTCGAAGAGGAGGTCTACCACATCCTCACTCGCCTAGGCTCTCGCTCAGAAATCCACTCTCCCACACCCGCCACCACCACCCGAAATAGATGGGCCACTAGAGAAGACCTACTCACAGCTCTCCGCCACACATTCCACATACAGAAAGAACTCTACTCCGACCCCCTCAATAAATCCCTTCACTCCCACACCTACCACTCCCTCTACCCCGAAGATATAATCTTCTCATCCAGCGGCAGCAATGCCCCACACACATGGCAAGGCACCAACATAGCCAACCCCGAATACGACCACGAGTGCATGCGACGAGCCATGGAACACGCAATCACCAGCGCACACCTCACAGCCCCTCAAACACCCAGCGCAACCATCCTCATCCTCCCCCGATGGGAACACACACCCTACCGCCACTCCAAATACATCAACTCCCCATACACCCACCACCTTTACACCCTCCCCAACGACGCAAACACCTTCCTACCACCCGACCAACACACTAGCAACCCCACCCCTACCCCATTCGGCACACGATGGATGGTCGACATATACCTAGTCGCCAACCCCCTCGCACTCTCCACCCTCCCATCACCCACAGCCATGACCGTACTTCACAACACTCTCGAATCTATCTATGACACTCACCTCCCCAACCCCAACATCACTACCCCACCTCCACACCTCTTTGACACCTACTCACCCCACTCAGCAGGTATTTACCACCTCCCCCCAAACCCAACTCACCCTTTCACGTACTCCCTCCCGGAACGCCTGCATCTAACATACCCCCATCCAGCGGTACCCTTGCTTGGAATTGGCAGGACTTTGTATACACAGACGGCTCGAAAAAAGGAAGCTCGTCCCCCCTCGGAGCAACAGCTACCCACCCCGCCTCGGACACCACAATCAAAATCCTGGTGACCTCTACCCCTCCCTCGCAAACAATCAATCGCGCTGAACTAGCTGGCATAGATATATGCCTCCGACTTGGCCGCACCCACCTCCTCACAGACAGTGCGTGCTCCCTCCGCCTCATACAAGGATACTTAAACTGCCCTTCCGCTTACAGACACAACATGCACCGCGACACCCTCTCATCCATCACACACACTCTTAAAACCCGCTGCGACACAGGCATCCGTACACACCTCGGCAAAATCAAAGCACACCACCACTCCCTAGGTAACGACCTCGCAGACACCCTCGCCAACCAAATAGCGGATGGTCACCCACCCGACACTACATACACCACATGTTCAGAGGTCACGATAGGCCACTGGACATGGCCATACACCCTCATCCCACAAACCCTAGGAGACCCATTACCCTACAGATACACCAACCTCAAAGCCGACGCACACACCTACAACACCAAACACACGCACACACCTCTCTCGCAGACTACCAAACACGGTGCCCTCCTCGCCCGAGCCGCGGTGGACGGCGCCGATTTCTCTTTCCACAAAAAACACTCAACCCTCACAAATATCCAGTTCACACACAAGCAGGAATTCATGTGGGGAGCTCACAACACCCGCCTTCTTACTTATAACCCCACCCTGCGCTGCCCCCTATGTGGCCAATTCACTAGCAACGGCCACATGGCCGGTAACTTCCCCACCATATATGGCCTTAGACAGGACCGACACAACAGCGCGCTACAACTCCTTCTCTCCCTATTGGAACGCCACAACGGAGGACGCTAGGACACCATCACTGCAGACTTCGGTATCAAACCCATAAAATCATTTGCTTCCCCCACCCCTGCCCACACTCCACTTGACTGCCACCCACCGCACCCCACCCACATGCCCACCCGCCTTGTTGCTGCTGACGAAGGTATCTCGCCCGACTCCCTAACCTCGTGTCCCGCCGTCATCCCACCTGAGATTCTCCCCCCCCGCGCTACGACCCCCCGCACACAAACCTGACTTCATCCGCATCCTCGAACCCCGATTCGTTGGTCACTCCAACGGTCGCCGACGTTACGCATCCATAAAAAAGATTCAGATATGGGAATGGAAGTACTGCACAGACAATAACCTCTCGCACACAACTGACCTCATACGTGCCAAATACACACCCCTCGCAAACGCCATCCGCAGCCACTGGCCAGGCACAGTGGTTGACATCCTTCCCATCGTCATGAGCCGCACAGGTACACCGCACTCCTCCACCATCACGAGTCTCACCTCCCTACTCACCGCCCGCACCGACCCTCCTGATAAACTCGTCTCCAAAGCACGCCTCGACACGTTTCGCATCCTTGCACAACTCCACACGCATACTGTCCAATGGCTGCATCACCTCCTACTCATATACCGCATCAAGTCCCGCACGACCTCCCGCCGCACCTCCGCACATTGCCCCTTCGCACGCCCCTAACTGCACACCACCATCACCCCGCATCAGACCCTCCCCGGGGGGGAGTAAAACCCCCGAACACCCTTGGAGAGGTTGGACATAGGTGGTTCACGGTCGAGCCCTGACTTGTAAGTTCCATGTATGGCATAGTTGGGAGGGCCCAGAGACAGCAGCCGGCGCATACGGCATTTTGGTGAAAACCGGCGCATACGGTACATGTTCTAAACAGTTTCAATTTCAATTTCAATACCTCGCTCAGCTGGATTCAGCTTACGTGCCCAGTAAGGGACTGGTTGAAGGCCTCCTCCTTGGTCTTGCAACATGACTGCTGCAATCCCCACTGTTGAAGCATCTGTAGCCACGGTGAACGTCGCGTCCGAGCTGACCTCCGGAAGGATAAAGCATGGCGCGGAAATGAGCCGTATCTTGAGAGTCTCAAAGGCTTCCAAACATGCAGGCGTCAGCGTAACCTTCTTTGGCTGGGACTTCCGCAGTAAGTCCGTCAATGGAGCCGTAAGGTCGCTAAAATGATGAATAAGTCAGGCATAGAAGTTGCAGAACTGTACGAAACTGCGAACCTCCTTCTGCGTCGTGGGCACTGGCCAGTCTGCAACGGCCTCGACTTTCTTTGTCGAAACCGAAATTTTACAGTATAGCCCAGATATTCCATCTCTTGAAGTCCGAAGAAGCATTTCTTAAGGCGTAATTTCAGGCCCTCCTCCTTAAAGCGTTGTAGCACAAGACGCATGTGCTCAAGGTGTTCCTCCATAGTTCGACTGTAGATACATACGTCGTCGAGGTAGACAGTTACGAACTTATGTAAAAAGTCGCGAAGTATGTCATTCATCATCCTTTGAAATGTAGCTGTTGCATTGCACAATCCAAACGGCATGGCGACCCATTCCATTAAGCCATCAAGGGTCTAAAACGCCGTCTTATGGATGTCTTTGTCACGAACTCGAACTCGGGCGAACAGTGAGGTAAATCACCGTGCGAGTTTAAACCCTCATCATCAGCACATCCCTCCATTGTGAACTTGAATCGTGCATGCAGAGGCTCAAAAACATAGTCAACCAGTTTCCAATCAACCGAACGTATGGTTACATGTTTACGACTACGTCTTTGCTTTGTCTGACGACGACGACCTGCGACTAATAGAGTTGCATGTGTCGCGATTGTAGTCGATGGAGATGTCAAAGGTAAATCGACGACCTCTGTCGCTAACAATGTCTCAGGACGAATAGTAGATGTAGCTGGCCGCTCCACTTCGCTGGTAGAAAAGCCTTGCCACCATCATTGCTTTTTGGACTGTGGCACTTCCATAGGTGTTTTGCCTTAAAGTTCAAGGCACTGAAACAGTCGGTGTCCCATATTGTGGCACTTGAAACATAGTCCCTCCTCCATGTGCCTCTTGCGCTCCTCAGCTGTCATCGCATTTGCAATTGCGCTGAAATCAATACGGCCAGAGTTTGAAGAAGGTTGGCCACGACCTCCACCATGATTACCTCCACGTCCACGAACTCGACCACGGCCACCACCATTACGCTTCCAGATCTTAGAGGCTCCTACTAGTGGGTCATCAGAGTTGCGCTTCCGGGTGCTGTAGATGGGCGAGCTGAAGACCGCATGCCACCGAGTTCCGGCGAATCTGTCACGACATCATTTAGGAAATTTTGCAGCGACACCAGAGTAACGTTGTAACATTTCTGAGACCGGTGTGACTTAGCTTGTGGCAAGTGGCTCAAGTTACGCAAAGTGGCTCGTAACGTACGGAACAAGAACATAAGCCGAGTAAACGTAAACGAACCGTTGTCCGGCAGGTAGCGCGACTCGAACAGGTGCGTCACTCAACAACGTCAAATCATCCGGGGTCAAGATAAGGCCGGTTTCCTCATGTAACTCTCGAACAACAGCATCGACATGCTCTTCGTTAGCTGTGAATGAGCTAGCCGGGAACCAAGTTTTACCGGTACGAGGCTCGCGTTGTAAGACAAGCTTAACGTCAGACAATTTAGTTCCGCCGACGTGTAGTACGACCACCACGTAACGTCTAGGTCCAACAGAAGCCATTTCGAGTCAAACAAGCAACGTCGAGCGAATCAAACGGAGAGCGAAAACGTGCGTCGACCAAAGAGCTCCGAAACCAGTGTAGCGGTTAGCCTTCTGAAGCTAAACGCTAGCACAAATCAATTCTAATCTGTCTAGTTCTGTCGTTGCAAGATGGCAAAGTGATGTTGTCGAGAGATGATGAGAGGATGTTTCACTGCTTGTACTGTAGCAGTATATGTTGTAAGTGAACAAAGGAATTGTTAAATGGTTCTGTCACCTCCCTCTACTGCACCGGGCTTAAATAGATTTCTGCCCAGATAGTTCACGCTTGCTTGCCTCGCTTACGTGTCTGGCGTTAGGGCTTTCTAACCGTCGTCAACTGTCTAGAGACGCGGCTCGACTAGCATGGAGAATCACGACGCGGCACGTTCTGCATCGGAGAACTCGCTTAGGCGCGTCATCTGGCTAGTTAGATTAACTGTGCGTACCTGTTCGCACCGGAAGGTACTGGTCGTACAGTACGCATAAGAACCTTTGTGAATATTGCAGTAGCGACGTACCCACGTTGTACGTCCGTCCGATGGAAAAGCACGAATTGGAATTAGTAACGAGTACATGTACAATGTCATGCAATGTACTATTGCAGGACTGTACTCGTCACACCTCCGCCGCGGACGGCGTTGAGGCAGCTTATTCCACGGCATTCTTCACCCGCGCCATGGGCCGCAAGCGTTTCCACGTTTCCTCGCGCGGCACGTGCGTGATGAGGCGCCGCTAGTGGCCTCCACGTGTTGCGTTTTCAACTTCGCATGGGGGTTCCTCGTGTTCTCATGTGTTGTTTTTGCTAGGTATGTGCACAATGTAGTGCGTCACTTTGCCGTGTCTTGGATCCCGTGACTCTTTTGTCTCTCTTGCTCTCTTGCCCCCCCCCCCCCCCCCCCCACCTCTATTTCCATGTCCTCGTGTCTAGTCCTTGTTGTAAATACCAATTTATTACATGGGGGATGTGCGGCGAGAATTCATGCAACGTCTTTTTACTGTTCTTCATGGTACTTTGGGTTCCTATCTTCGCGACGCTTTGCAGGAGGGCAGTGCTGATGCTGTGGCATGCCTTCGTATTCCTCGGGCTTTGGCTTTCTGTGGGGTTTTCTCTTCCTTTCTGCTCCTTTTCTTGGTGTTTTTCACTGCCTTTCTTATATGATATGTTTAGGCTTTGTAGTACTCGTACATTTGATTGCAATTATAAAAGTGCTGATGGTAGCAATGCATACGTCAGCCAATTACCTGATGATGTCAGCCACTGACTAGGTACCCGATTATATCACGGATGAGCACCGAAATCATTCGTTTCGAGGATTGTGCACGGCACAGCGCATCAGCAACCACAGAGCACAGCACAAAGTACCTGGTAGAAGATCGGGTATCGGTACAACACGGGGCGCGCGGGAGACGTCACCGGACCTATAGGATATTTAAAGCGGCACAGCACACAAACTTCTCCACACTCCACACAACAGACTGTGACCGACAGCAGTCAGGTCTTGCCAGCGAGGCCGAGACTTGCCTCCCTTTTGTTCGAATTATAGGGCTCTGCCCCCTTGACTTAAGGTGAGTCTCCCGAGTGCCGTATCCAGAGTAGCTGCCTTGCCTATCGCTTTCCGACCGTTTCGTCGCCTAATATTTCTTGGAACTTGTCCTGTCCTGGCCGCGGAACTTCGCCGAGTCAATACGGTCTCAGACGCTCGCGCGACGCTACGCGTACTCCTACTGTTCCTTTCATTGTTCCTAGCGGCACGTTGATATTGAAATCTCTTGGTTAATTTCCAATTGATAGTGTTATCGCAAGTCTTCATTGGCCGCATTCTATACCCCGGGGTAGAGGATTCCTGGGGGTCTACACTCTACACTCTACACGACATTAGGACACGGTGTGTCGAAGTAGAGTTATCGCTACAGAGCATTGGCGGTTAGCAGTACAAGCGCGTTATTTTCTTACTATGTTTGATGGTTTTTGCCGCGTGCAGCACGCGTGGCACTTGTGCCATAGCCTGTAGTGCTTTCTTCTTAGGTAGCTAGTGAGAGTTTGGGTAGTATCCCGGCGTCCAATTAAGCCGTGGACTTTCTTTTTCTTTGTGCTGCTCCTGCCCCACTTTTTGGTTGCTTTGCTTGTCTCTTGCTCCTCTGGTCTCAAATGCGTCGAATCCGTCGGACGCGCAGGGCTGTTCCGCCATTTTCCGCTGCTCCACCGTTTGAAGACCTTTCTGACTTTTATAGCTGCGGGTGCTTTCCCATCCGAAAATGCTGTAATAGCTTATTCTGCCGAGTCAAAGGTGTTGTTATTGTAGCCGCGAATTGTCGTATATAATGATAGACTTTTTCGGCCCCTCCATGAGCTGGATAGCTTCAACGAAGCTGCGCCCTGCGTTGTAGATTTTCCTATCCCTTTTCACTTCATAGCGAGCGCTCTAGTTTAGGAGCAAGTTGGGGCCCACTTCATAGTGAGCGACCTATTTCAGTTGCAACTCCTATTTCAGTAGCAAGTCGCGCTGTTCCTCTTTACCACTTACTTACGATTCTTATTTCACGGTTTCGGTCTTTATCTGGCTGCGGCGGGTGCTTTCCTAGGCGGAAGCGCTGTAGCTTGTTTTGCCGAGTCGATAGCTGTTGTATAGCCGAAGTAAAAAGACAAATTAGGCCCCTCCTGTTATCCGGGTAGCTATATCGAAACTGCGCCGCAAATTTCCCCTTTCCTCTGTTACCACTTGGCGAATAGTAATGACAAAACCAGAGAACTAAAGCCGATATTCACATTAGAAAAAATACACGGCTCATAGGAACACGGCTCGCGGGACAAAAAAACACGAGCCGTGTTCCTCGCGCTTTCTGATATTCACTTTAGGCCGGTACACGGCTCGGACCGCAGTACATACGGGCTTTGTATCGGGCTGATTATCCTACGGCCATTTCTGCGCAGTCATCCCTTGTATGGGCCCTGGCCTTGATTTTCGGCGTGGCGGCACTCGTGAATGCCGTTCCGCCCGCGCCAGATGTGGTGTTGGTACGGACCCCTCCGCCGGGACCGTAACCTGAGCGTACTGGTGCAAGTAAACACACACGCACGGCCACACACACACACAGAGACGCACGCATACATACACACCCGGTCACACACTCGATCACACACACACACGCTCGCATAAGGTCACAGCAAATACGCGCACGCACTCTCCCGCACACATAGTAAAGTCATACGGTCAGACCCACATAGATATATAAGTGGATGCGTGATGCGTCTTCCGGCGTACAACCGCGTAACCCGTCGGACCCGAAATAGACTGCCGTCTAGCCGTGCTTAACAACTTACAAAGTAACCATTCTTTCTGCGCGAACTGTGCATTCAAAACAGTCGTTTGCCCGTGCACGAGCGCGCCTACGTACTGCCAGCTCATCAGGCAACCGTTGTTGCGAGAGTCCGATAGCGTGTGTGTTTTTGTGTGTGGCTGGGGGGGGGGGGGTGTATGTCTCCGTGTGCCCCTCTCTCTATCTCTCTCTCTTTGTATGAATGTATGTGTGTATGTGCGCGCGGGTGTGTATGTATCTCTCTGTGTGCATCAACAACAGCAACAACATCAGCAATAATAGATGTTAAAGTAGAAGCATAAAATAGTAAATAAAAACGATAACTACACAAGTAAAACACGTGTGCCTGTGTGTGTGCGTCTCTGCGTGTGTGTGTGCATGGAACTCTCTCTGTCTCTCTTTCTCTCTCTCGCTGTGTGTGTATTTGTGCCTGTGTGTGTGGCTCTCTCTTTCTCTCAAGGTGTGTGTGTGTGTGTGTGTGCATGTAACTCTCTCTTTCTCTCGCTCGCTGTGTGTGTATTTGTGTGTGTGTGTGTGTGCGCGCGCGCATGTGTGCATGTGTGCCTGTGTGCATCAACAGCAGTCAAAATAGCAGCAGCAATAATAGATGTTGCAGTAGAAGCTTAAAATAGTAAATAAAAACGATAGCTACACAAGTAAAACAAGTGTGCCTGTGTGTGTTCGTCTCTGCATGTGTGTGAGTGTGTGTGTGTGCATGGAACTCTCTCTTTCTCTCTCTCGCTGTGTGTGTATTTGTGCATGCATGCCTGTGTGTGTGTGTGTGTGGCTCTCTCTCTTTCTCTCAATGTGTGTATGTGTGTGTGTGTGCATGTAACTCTCTACACAAGTAAAACAAGTGTGCCTGTGTGTGTGTTCGTCTCTGCATGTGTGTGTGTGTGTGTGCATGGAACTCTCTCTGTCTCTCTTTCTCTCGCTCGCTGTGTGTGTGTGTGTGTGTGTGTGTGTGTGTGTGTGTGTGTGTGTGTGTGTGTGTGTGCATCAAAAGCAGCAACAATAGTAGAAGCATAAAATAGTAAATAAAAACGATAGCTACACAAGTAAAATAAGTGTGCCTGTGTGTGTGTGTGAGTGAGTGTGTTTGTGTGCATGTAACACTCTCTCTTTCTCTCTCGTTGTGTGTATTTGTGTCTGTGAGCATCAATAACAGCAACAACAACAGCAACTAAAACATATGTTGAAGTAGAAGCAAAAATTTATGAAGAAAAAAAACAGCTGCACAAGTAGAAGAAGTCTGCCTGTGCGCGCACGCGCGTGTGTGTGTGTGTGTGTGTGTGTGTGTGTGTGTGTGTGTGTGTGTGTTGCATCAGCTTCCCAAACAAAAGTATAATGACACAGTTTGGTGGCGTAAAAAAAAACGCTTCCGAAACCGCTTTCTACGCGCCCACTCGCCGGAACTCCCTCCTACTAGAGCCGTCTCCGTCCTGCAGCGTGTTTTTTTTTTTATCCCGCGCTCCTCGACGGTAGTCCTCGACGGTAGTCCGTTCTCGCGGGCCGGATTTGTACCGGGAACTTGCCCGGCCAAGTGCATCCCAAGCGCTCTCCGCTACCGTCACGCCCTCCCGACCACATATTGACCACTTGCTCCCGACCAAAGTAGAAAGGGGGTTCCCTTAATCGTCCAAGAACTCGCCAGCAACCTAAAGCGGGTGGGGTAGAGTCATGTACAAAAGTTCGCGAGTCGGGTTGTGACAAGTCGGGCAGGTGGGCAAGGCGGGCGGGTACCCCAAAGAACACGCTAGCAACTTCCGCCTTGATGTCCAGCCATTTTGATGTAACTTATTTATCCGCCTCTGTCCAGTGCCAGCTTCCGGCTTGCGCGCTCCCCTCTTCGGAACGTTTTCTCCGAGGTACAACGGGCGGACTGTGCTAGCGATGCTAGACGGGGCTACAGGTGGTGGGATACTGCGTAGCATTACTGCGTAGCGATTATACTGCCACTATAGGGGGGAATAGTCCCGCGCGACGCGAGCAACAGGATATACTGTATAATGTACTAGTTTCTAGAGCCGTGTACCTCCTGCCGTGTACCTCCTCCCCGGTACACGGCTCGGGCAAATAGGAACATGGCTTGAGAAATGTGAATACCTGTATTTTTGATATTTTCGGTACAGGGCTCGCGAGCTGTAGCTTACGAGCTGCAGGGGTTGAGTCAGGCCAAACATATAGAGCGGTCCGGTTGTATTTCGTCATTCCTCTTCGCCTGTATGTCGTCTATATTATTTGAAAAAAGATATACCTCCCATTCCCCGAATAGGAGGTATATTCGCGAATATACCTCCTATTATTTGCCTGGACCTATAGCTCGTATCGCTTCGCGATTTATTCAGTACTAATAATTCCGACGTGTAAGTACGTTTCGGTACAGTATAGTTGATACGTACCGCTATCGCTAGTCCGCTATTATTCCTCTAGTGGCCAGCCTAACCAACTTTTGTTTTCTCCCGTATTTCGCTCCTCTAGCCCGTACCGATAAATTCGCCACGCTATAACCCGTACTCCAGCTTCATTTTTCCTATCAGTATAGGCATATCCATGGCCCTTGGTCAAGCACGAATTCCCTTGGATTGGAAAAGCAAATTTTCTTGGGCCAAGACATTTACCCTTACGCTCAATTAACATTGAGTGTAGACTTTATCGAGCGCACTGTTCTCATTTCAAAGCGCAACTAAAAATTTAAAAATTGAAATTGAAATTGAAATTGAAATTTATTTGATTTGAAAAATGTGTCTTCCACCATCCTCTCAGGTCTACGCTTCGGGGAAAATGGGTGATGACTACAACAGAAGACGGGGGGCAATGGGATTCCCTGTGGACTATGAACTTGAATTGGCAAACTCTAGGGTGGCAGAAACATGGCGGAAGAACATTTACATAGTATCCAAGGTCTTTGTCATCAAGATATCATGTGAGAGTGAAGGGCGGGAGATCGGCTTCTTCAATGGCTTTCTGTATTGCGACAATGCTCCCTACGTCATCACATGTGGGCACATTATGGAGTTCCCGGACGTGACTCGATACTTGGCAACCACATTTGACGGTACCCAGCTGTCCTCAAGGGTTGAGCTTACCCCAAGGTTCTATAGTTTGGAAGCACCAGATGTTGCGGTTTTCGAATACAAGTGCGAGGTGCCCCCTCACACACCTCGTCCATTGCCTACTGAGGTGGCGATTGGACAGACCGTGTATGTTGTCGGCTTCAAAGGAATGCAGGAGCCGCAATTGACCTTCACTGACGGTATTGTGGCGCACTACGACCCCTTTGTGGATTCGCTAATCTCCTGCACCGCGTATGCTGATAATGGTTTTTCCGGTAGTCCTGTATTCAACATCTATGGTTTCTTGGTGGGCATGGTACACGGCTACCACGGCACCACCATCAACCAAGTAAAACTTGTTCCTGCATTAGAGATTCATAGGTTTCTGCTATCCAAGAATCTACCTGGCCTTGGCCAGCGCTTGGCATAATGACATTCTTGTTATTGTTCTTAACTTTTTCTCCGGAATGGGATAGTAGATGTAGGACCAAAATTAGCGCCATCGCGCTGTAATTCTCTATACGTACTTTTTTAGATCTATCTACCCGTACTCCATCTGCATTTTTTCTATTAGCATAGGCACATCCACGGCCCGCGAGTTCTATTGCTCATATCTCAGTTCTCTCTTTTATCGCGCGCACTTCGGGACTTTTTTGAGGGACGGCGCGCATTTGGGGACCTTTTAAGGGGAGTTTTGGACCCATTTCCTCGCTAAAACCCTAAATCCTAAACATAGTTTACACGCGGGCCGCCGGGTGCCGTCGCTAACAAGTTGAGATGTCACCGCTCGCACACTTTTCGTAACGCTCTAACACATTGGGAAGCCACTCACTCTACTCGGCTATATTGACCAATTGCGTGAGGATGAGATGTCCGAAGCCTGTCCCTAACATAGACACCAACGAAAGCAAGTTGGCAAAGAGATTGAGGCTGATATCAAGTGGTTTGGTCTTCGAAGCGGCTTTTGCTTCGCTGGTGTACGCGGGCTTGGTATTGTGCGACGACAAAGTTGCGGAAGTGACGTCCGTGGTGGTTTCCAGATGCATCGCAGCGTTCAACATATACTTTTTTTCACTTGGCTGGCCAAAGCTGGTAGCGTGCTTCATGGGTGAAACGGATCTCGACGCGATCATAGATAGAGCGCTCAACAGAAAACTGGGGCTGGAAGGCTTGCATACTATCAACGACCGTTTTGGTACTCAAGATCAGACTATCAAGAACCGTTTTGATACTATCAACGACCGTTTTGGTACTCAAGATTTGACTGTCAGCGAACACTTTGGTAGTCAAGAGCAGACTATCAACAAAATACTTGACAAATAACATTTGCGGACCTACAGGAGATGACTAGGAACATCGTCGAAAGCATCACTGGCGAGGACACGGTAGAAAATAAATTACAAAAGTTGTCCAACAAATTAGTTGCTTTCGACGTTGCAGTGTCCAGTTTACACTCTTCCCATAAAGTCCGTTACTAGTGAAGTAGGGCCTTTCGCGTAGGGCGGGTGTTTACCATGTAGGGTTTCTAGGGTTTAACTGTACTTTAGCTCGTTGAAAAGGCGGACCGAAAGTTGTGTTAACGGTAAGGCTAAGGGGGAAGCGGGGCACAAATGGGGCCCGTCACGGCTACGATATGACGTATTAGGGTTTGCGGCCCAACCCCTATTTCGGGGTATACCCTGATTCGGGCGCCCCGAAATTCGGATTTGCCACACTTTGGCTCGTAAAAAATCCCGAAATGGGCGACGCAACATGCGGTTTTTATGATCCCAGCATGTTGTCCGCAAACATGGGAGCACGTGGGTGTGATGGCATGTGCCGTTGACATTCTTGACGTGGGTGGGCTCGGGGCCGGAAAACCACAGCTTGGGAAGCTTAGAAAAGCCTAACTTCGCCGTACAATGTCCGATTCGAGCAAACTAAGTTGCAAGTGGAAGCCCTTCCCCCAAGTACATATAAGTATTCAACTTAATTTACGCCTACCGGCCGGTTTTCGCGTCAAATCCGCCGTCCGATGTCATCCAAGCCTTCGTACAGCCAAATAAAGCCTTTAGGGTTTCAAAATCTGCCACATTCGCGGGGGGCTAGCAACCCCTCGACAGGTGGTACCCGCATACCCGCTCCGCTAATACGCTCAACAATCAGAGCCCTATATTTCTTCTATTCACGGCGTCGCCCATTTCATGCCCCATGATGGCATGGTGCCGTGCCCTTTGCCGACGGCTAGATGAAGGGCGTGCTAGGGTACTTTGAAAGCTCCCCGCCATTTTTCACGCCAAGCGATGCGCAAGTTTCTAATAAGGCCAACGATCCGCGCGCCAGGGTGCTTACACTCCAAGTCAATTGCCCCTCAAGCCCAATAGGCCCCCAGCCCGTGCTCCTTGGTGGTATTTCCGGGCACGTGGCAAGAAAAACCAGTGCACACGGCATGCCATTCTCAGTGTCGCCGCTTTGTAGACGGCCGGGCGCAACACAGTCGGCGGATATTAGTGCAATTGTGCAAACATGCTGAGAACCCGGTGTCGAGTAGTCTCCCGGCTTTTCGCGACACTGCGTGTGCCGAGCCACGCATAGAGGCGTGCATAACCTGCACATGCACGAATTTCGGCCCGCAAAATATGGGCCGAAAATCCAACGCGGGTGCCCACAATAATTGGGGCGTGCCGGTAAAGGTGCTCACGTCAGTGAACAACGCGCCGTGGTGTGCTGTTCGAAAATCATTATTCTACCCCCCAATCGAGTTGCATGGCCATCGCGGCAGTGCGTGGCGGGTAATTAAATACGTGCCGCTAGTAACGGACTTTATGGGAAGAGTCTACAACGGGCACAAGAATGTTCTGTAGGATTTGCTGACCCGTCTCACCCAGATCCAACTCCTCCTGCTCCCGAAGAACCCCTTGATAACCGATCTTTCCATGAAAAACTGGATGAGAGGAAACATATGAGAATGTAAGAATCGTTTAGGTCATTTTGCGCACAACATTTCACCGTCCCCCGCCATTGCGCACGGAGTGCTAGCAGTGTGTCGCGTTTGTGACACCACTTGTGCCTTTTTACAGTACGGAAGCCCCACCTACATAGCATTTTTCAAGGACGGAGGGGCTGTTTCTTTTTTCTAACTGCTACCTGTACTTGCTACCTGGCAATGTCGCAGCAGCAATAACATGTCGACAGCAATGCCATGTCACAGCCATGCCGACAGCAATGCCATGTCCCAGCAATGCCATGTCACAGCTATGCCGACAGCAATGCCATGTCACAGCAATGTCACTTGCAATGCCATGTGAACTGTCTGAACGCGTCTAAACCTGAGATTATTTTATCCAAGGGAATAAATAGATAATAAACAATGAACGACAAGTCAAGTGCACCCAGTGGCGACAAGAGCGGAGTTCCTGCGGCGACATTGCCGGACACATCTCCGCCGCCCACAACCTACACCCTACAGCAGCCTATTGAACCATGCAAACACAGTTAGTGTGGAAGATAACTTACGCAAATGTAGTTACAGTCACAGTCCCGCAAACGGAACAGTTACGGCGACAACCAGCCTACATGCGTGGTGTCGGGACAACATAAGTGAGAGAGCTGTCGCTCTGTACCGAGTCAAACAGTTAATCGGTATGTCCGATCTAGACATGTACTAATCATATCTAGAGTAGCTTACAATAGCTATCTGCAACTAATACGTATACGGTATTACTTACAACACTCCCCCATAAGGTAGCTATGGGATGAAGCGTTGCATTGGGTCTTGTCCTCCAAGGATTGCACTTCGGTGTCTTGCTAGTCAGGGCGTGGAACCGGGTATTGGGTACCCGGGTAATTTCGAATCCCATTCCTATTTTGGAGAAATTATCTTATCTCGGAGGTAAACTAAAATGGCTTGTAATCAATTCACTCCTTAATATAATACAACATACCCATCCCGCATTGTAAGCAATAACTTAGGGTTTCATCTCGCAAACCAGCGTGATACATATCTATTCACCCGGGTACAGCTGTCAAAGATTCTGTCTCGTATCGCACATGTCATCCAATGGAAACGGAGTATCTCTGTCTCGCGTGAATTCGCCAAATCCACGTAGCCCTCGTATCCACGCCCTGGATATGATTTCAATGGGAATGTACGGAGTAGATCAGGATGAGGGAAAAGAGTGCATCGTTATTCCGCCACGAGGTTTATTGCACTTGCCACGTCCGTACATCCTCGCATGACGTTATCACGCTTTACTTCCGCGTTGCCTTGGTAAAGTACAAAGGCAACATGATAGGAAATCTCAGGAGCACGCGCCAATCTGCCATGTCATCGCAAAGAGGCGCATTGGGTGGTCAGTTCAAGCGCGTAGGGAGAAAAAACGAATACCATCAAAACGAAGCTATTCTGTAATTTTGAATCACAATCACAGTTTCTACTCGCGATCTCGCGCTGGCCGTAACAATTGTAACTCTACACATTGACCGACCGCACATCCAACGAACTCTTAATGCTAGCCCAAGACTCCACTGCCCGTGCCACTCGGCCTATGCTAAAGTCATTGCACAAGCCACAGGTTGGCTAGAATGTTTGACCAGAGGTGTCGCAACGACCACATGCCGCGGCGTGCTGCCGTTCGGCTGTGGCCACTGTCGGTTTAATTTAACTACTGAGTCACCTACGGTAAGTTGCACCCGCTCAACTCGTCGAAACTTACTACTCCACCGCCATAGCTTCATCAAACCTGCTATTAGTCAAGTTCAATAGTATGCATCTGTTTTGACCGCGGCGTTTTTGGTCGAAATCTCGTGTGCGCGTGTTAGTGTTGTTGCTGAAAGCACTCATTGCGTGTAATCCATGTGCGTGTCCTACGCGGCACGTGTACTTGTTCTCAGGTATCTGCAGAGGTGGCGCATACGAGTACGTTGCAACACCCAAGAATATCATTCTTGCTGATGATGTACTTCCGTTGTTTCATCAAAGCTACTGAGTCACCCGGTAAGTTAGACCCGCTCATCATGTAAGGGCTAGAGAGACTTCATGAAACTGCCTCTATATTTGTATTTGTGTGTGCGTAAGCGCGCGCGCGCGCGTGTGTGTGTGTGTGTGTGTGTGTGTGTGTGTGTGTGTGTGTGTGTGCGTGTGTGTGTGTGTGGATGTCTTTCTCCGTATGTATGTGTGTGTATGCATTTGAAACAACAGCAACAAAAGCCTAAGTTGTAGAAGTAGAAAAAACAAAGTAGTAAACAACACATTAGCTACCAGGTAAGAGCATTTTCAGCAATGACACAGACAACCTACATAATTTGCGTGTGCGTGTGTGCGCATGCACGTGTGTGTATGTATTTATGTGTTTATATCGGTGTGTTTGCGCGCGCGTGTGTACATCAACAAAACAATAGCAGCGTCTATAATACATGTTGTATTAGAAGCATAAATGAACAAAGAATAATTTTATCTACACAAATAAGAGAAAAAGCAGCAACGATGTGCGTGTGTGTGTTTGTGTGTGTGTGTGTGTGTGTGTGTGTGTGTGTTTGTTTGTGTATCTTGCATCAACTAGAAAAACAGTAGCATCGATAATTAACAGCTAGGCGTTATGGAAAGAGCATTAGCCTTTACTTCGTGTAGTTCTTGTGACGTGTAGGGTAGGATTATAACATTGCTATCCCCGAAGATGATTGTCGAGTCGCCGTGTGCACATGATGCTGTACACGGCATGTCTCGGACAGCACTGAGTGTGTGTGTGTGTGTGTGTGTGTGTGTGTGTGTGTGTGTGTGTGTGTGTGTGTGTGTGTGTGTGTGTGTGTGTGTGTGTGTGTGTGTGTGTGTGTGTGTGTGTGTGCTGCCCGGCGCGTGGTTTTCAGGTATCGGATGAACATGCAGCATAAACTGCTCAGGAAAACTGATGCAGCACCACATGCTATGCAATTTCGGACAGCCTCGAGGTTCATTCTGGGACGTCATATTGAGCGGAACTGTGATGGTGGATTCAGTTGTAGCGGACTTGATGTTGTCGCTCATATCTCACGTGCGGATGATTTTTACATCGGATGCTGAATTTGTAACCATTGACTCTCACTACACTTTTCTATCGAATGGATGCACTGTGCAATTTGCATGTTTGACTGTGAAAGCGGTGGTTGAAATCTACACTAATACACTAATAAGGTGAGAAACATAATGGCTTCGCTCTAATCATCTTCGCTTTATGTGTTTACTTTACTTTTCTTTATGTTTACTGACTTCGCTTTCTCTATTTAAAATTCGCAGGGAGACAAGGACATTGTGAAGTGGTACGTTACATTTCTTGAGCGGGGTGATTTTAGCGGAGCGGATACTAATTTTTTGGAACGTGATATCAGCGGAGCTAGAGGAGCTAGTTAATGTAACACATTTGTAATATTCCATTTTGTCTATGGTAAATGCATGCACTTTGCTATCTGCATGCTTTAATGTGAAAGCGGTGATTGGAATCTACACTGGCCATGTAGATTCCAAAAATCACTTTCACATTAAAACATGCAGATTGCAAACATTTTCGCACGACCTAATAAAATTCCCGGTGATGAAGCACAGTGCCCGAGGGTGGTGTGCCCCTAAAGCACACCTGACAACACACAAAATACGGGCACTGTGCGACGGAGGGATTTGCCAAGTTGTATGGGATAGAATTGGTTTTGGTAAAATCAGAGTCATCCGACTGTAATTGATCTTATTCTTGTACATAGTGTCTCACTTTGTATCTCATCATGCATTCGTGTCACACCGTGCACAATATCTCACTATGTACTCTAACTCGGAAATTCGGCCGCAACTCGCCAGAGTCGATTGTATGACTCATACTCATTCACGACTATGGGCGGGAGGTTTCAATTAAAGTGGGTGTTTGTCACTCACAGTATCTCAATAGACCGGGACACACGCGTTAAAGATTTCACTCATCTCACCTACATTGGAAGCAGTTCTCAATTCAATTCACCTTCGAGAGTTATAGGTTTGGGACATGTCGGGTATGAAAAAAATAGAATCGAAGGACTCGAAATGCCAAAAAAAACGTCGAATCCACGCCCTGTTGCTAGTGCATGTCCTGGGAGGGGTTTGGTGAGCATGTCAGCCACCATCTGGTCAGTGGGGTGGTACCTCAACTTGATGGTTCCCTGCTCCACGTGGTCTGTGAGGAAGTGCCACTTCAGACCGATGTGCTTAGTCTTCTCGCTTACCAAGGCATTCTGGGAGTATGCAATGGCGCTTTGGTTGTCCTCCCAGATGGTGGTGGTTTCGGTGATGGGGGAGTTGAAGATTTCCCCCATGAGTTTTCGGAGGTGGAGTGCCTCCTAGGTGGCGTAAGCCGCAGAGTAGTACTCGGCTTCACACGTGGATTGAGCCACACAAGTATGTTGTTTGGACTTGTAACTGACTGGCCCGCGTCCGAAGGGGGGAAGGGATAGCCGGAGCGAGACTTGCGGGTGTTGCTGTCGTTGGCCCAATCAGCGTCGGCAAAGCCTGTGAGTTGGAGGCTATGGTCCAGCCCCCCCCCCCCCCCCAACGTCATGCGCATGTCGATGGTGCCATGGAGGTAGCGGAGGACCTTTTTCAGAGGGGTGGTGGCGGGTTTTAAATCGCAGTTTATACTGGCGATACCGCCGACTACAAGGTGAAAGTACTAGGTGTCTAGAGCAACTTGCCTTCTGCGGGAGAGCTGTCGATCGTGGCTTACCGAACCAGGTTGTCGCGCGTGAGGGACGTGAGGCGGGGGCCCATAACCTATTGAACCATGCAAACACAGTTAGTGTGGAAGATACCTTACGCAAACGTAGTTACAGTCACAGTCCCGCAAACGGAACAGTTACGGCGACAACCAGCCTACATGCGTGGTGTCGGGACAACAGAAGTGGGAGAGCTGTAGCCTAGCGACAGCTATGTACCGAGTCAAACAGTTGATCGGTATGTCCGATCTAGACATGTACTAATCATATCTAGAGTAGCTTACAATAGCTATCTGCAACTAATACGTATACGGTATTACTTACAACACAGCCTACTGCGCTTCTCCAACCTCCTCCCCCAGGGATGTATGTTATGTGGAACTCGGGTAATACATGGTACGTATATGCGGAGCCCAGTTAAACGCGCGCGGTTGCCGTCGGAGGCACTGGGCACCGGCCGCCGACGCTAAACCGGATTTTTCTCTTAGCCGCGGCACACCCGCGGGGCATATTTCCTGTCCATGCACGGCAGCATGCGCCATGTCCTCGCACCACCTGGTCTATCCCGCGGGCGGACACGTGCACTTCATGTGCGACCGCGTCGCCCTCGCGGTGGAGCAAGACAGGCGCACGCTGCGCGCGATTGTCAGAGGCAGCCCGCTGCTAGCGGCCCTGGCGAGGAGCGCGCTCCTCTTCAGGGTCTTTCCCACTGCCCAGGAGGCTCACATCCTCCGTCGCGACCGTGAGTGCCAGCTAAGGCTAGGGATCAAGTGAATTTTGTCGATGTTGATGGTAATAATATTTTGAAACCTCGATGTAGATAGTATTGATATCTTGGATTGTCGATGTTGATGAGGTTGACAGTTTGGGATGTTGGCATCGATAGCAATTTAAGCCAATATTATTGCCGATGTATCGATATATCGGGCTTAGATAATCAATATTTTCCGATTGTTTTGATAATTGATGGCATTGATACTAGCACTACTGCAATCGTGTCGGTATCGATGTCGCAACCTATCACATCGATGGCACCATCAGCGGGTGATGATGATACTATCGACGATGCATCGATGGTTGATCCCTAGCCTTAGTGCCAGCCCGCGCAGCAACCCTGGGACATTGCGAACTCCATGGCGGGCGCTCACTGCCCCTGCCTGAACCCCCTTGCAGACGCGCAGGACTGCCTACCCACCACGCGCTGCTCGTTTACCGTCCAGCTCGTCATCCTCTGGATGCATGGGAGGCGTGCGGACCACAGGGATGCCTCGCGCACGCAGCTCGCGTCGGTGCGGGCGGGGGGCACCCACAGCTTCTGCTTCCTCTATCCAGCGGGAGACGCGCGCGCGTTCCTTTTGCAGTCGTGAGAGGGGCAGTTCGACCTCTTCGACTGGACCACCGTCAGCAAAGCGCCTTTCATGCTCGAGTACACGCATGATCAGGCGCAACAGCTGCTAGCCACCATGCGGGACCGCGGGAAGGACAAGGAGCAGACCGCCGCCACGTTCGGCGTCAGCGCGCTGCTAAAAAAAGGAGCAGAAATCGCCTGGTTCGATTGTGACCACGCGCCTCGCATGTAAGAAAACGTGCCATGTCGCCAACAATGCCATGTCCCATTTGTCAAAGCAATGCCGTGTCGCCACCAATGCCATGTCTCAGCCGTGTCGCAAGCAATGCAATGTTCCATCGACTCCAGCGCGAGCCGCATCTACCTGCGGGAGAAGGGCACGATTAATTAATTGCCGCTGTCCACCTGAGGTCTGGCGGTCAGATTTGTATTGATTTGAACGCTGCAACCCATGCAAAAAACGCTTTTATCAGAGCATACGCACAAACAAGTGCGGTTTCTTGCCGTCCTAGGGATGTATCTAGGGGTCGTATTTTTGTTCCTTTTAAAAGGTTGATAATTTGTGCATATGCTTCATACCTTCCGGTTTTGCAAAGAGTAGGAAACACCTCGCAGTTGGAGTCTTCAACGTGATATGAGAACGGTGCGACATTTCGATTATAGTGGTAAAGAGCTTCTACTCGCCGCATGGTAGCCTCAGTCGCTTTTGAAGGGTAATCAACAACGAACGTTGTTGTACCTTCAGATGTTGGTATGGCGTAAAAATCGATGAGCAAGAGACCCAAGCCTCTCTCACTGTTCATACCCATTACTTGAAACCCTGCCGGATTGTACCTGTCATGAGTAAGGGTCCGAATCAGAGATCGATTAATGATCAGTAATCGATGCATCGGCGTTTTTTGCAATTAATCAATTATCGATATTTAGGCACTACATTTATCGGATGCATCTATCTTTAAGGCTCGACTTATCAAATGCATCAATATTGAAAGGCCTGACTTATCAGATGCGTTGATATTTATAGGCTTGACTTATCACATGCACCAATATTTATAGCAACGATTTATCAGATGCACCGATCTTTAGTCCGCGATTTATCAGATGCACCGATATTTATCCCGGGATTTATAAGATGTATTAATATTTATTTATCGTTTCTATCTTGTTTCATTCTTCTATCCCGCGCGAGCTTAAATCATATTGCCATTCGCTTTATATCTACACTTACCATATAAAATTCTAGCAGATGAGTGAAAAATTGCAATTCACACACACGTCGAATGTTTTTAAGTCATCGACGATGACGAAAATAAGGAGAAGGTGTTCAAACAGAATTGCATTATCAAAACTATACTCAGATTAAAATGCATCTATGGCCACCGTTGGTTCCGTGATATATCAACGGCCAACACGAGCCGAGAAAGGTTTCATAGATTGACCAATCAGCAACTCGTATGCGTCATAAAATGGATCATGGTCTCGTTGCCATGCTTGGATAAAACGTGGTGACGAGGTGGAGCGGCGCCGATGACGGTCCAGAAAGGGATCATTGGTTACGAAGATTTTGATCGACGGATGCGATGTCTCGCTCTTGGAAAGACCCGGGAAGCGTTTTGTCTGTCTAGTATATTCATAGGTATGTTTTTGAATGTATGAACCGGCGGCAACTGAAACTCGATGATGTCATCCGCGTGCTTTTGAAGAATGTTGAATGTATAAAATGGATGGTGCTCATGCACTGAAGTAAATATGTGTTGTATAAACTATAAACCGTCTGCCAAGAATAAACACGGAGTAGCCGAGAATATATGAAGATTCGCGTAAGTGGGAAATAATTTTCCGTATAATTATCGGATAACGCTGATCTTTGTATGTCTATTAGTTTCCGTAGAAAGCGTTGCAGACCCATCAAGCAGCTTCAAGGTTTCACACCAACGCTCAAAGCCCAAGGATCCGTTGACGGTCCATTACGCACCTCGCGCAACTTCGCAGATCCTGACGCGGGTAAGTCCGAGTATGTTGTCCAAGAGATCGTCGCCCATATTCTCAAGAAGGGCGCCGACTTCTACAAGGTGCGGTGGACTGGGCTTGACGAGCGAAGTGACACCACCGAGCCGGTCGCGCATCTATCCGACTATGCGTCAAAGGCGAAGATACAAGCCTACTTGGACGGTCGCGCTGCTTTGGAGCCACCGTCAAAAGCTGTGCGACTCGCCGAGGTGCGCAGTGGGGAGTCCGTTGTCGACGAGGGGGCGTCAACAGACGACACCATTTATCTAGACGGTGACTCGCCTGCGTCGTCAAACCCCCTAAAAGCGCGCGTTTTTTGTACGCGCCGATGCGCATTTCACCCCCGTC
Organism: Tetraselmis chui; assembly: GCA_026401115.1. NCBI lineage: Eukaryota > Viridiplantae > Chlorophyta > Chlorodendrophyceae > Chlorodendrales > Chlorodendraceae > Tetraselmis > Tetraselmis chui. The sequence goes on from JAPMLY010001631.1 coordinate 56,758, forward strand.
GACACATGACCTCACATACCCACTTCATATCAATTTCTTGGTCCAAACCTACACCCATCGCCCTAGAGTCATGTTAAGGAAGAGGCACGTGTCGGGTGCGGCTTCCAACGGAGTGAAGTGTGCGTCGGACAGTGTAACATTATGTGTTTTCGCGCAGGTCGGTGATACATACCATGCGGGCTTCTATTTGCTTTCCGCTGAAACCACTTTCACTCACAGGCGCGGCGCTGGCTAAGCATTAACCGCCATATGAGGAGGAATTGGTAGCGGAGTACCGTATGTGCACGGTCGAGGGTGACATTTCATTTTTCGCCGCGCGGTCAAGTCTATGCCCGCTAGGGCTGCGCTGTTGCCGCTGTGGGCTGCGATTGTGCGGTATATTCGCGGCGGAGCGATCACGCCGACAGCAACAGCAAATGCCAAGGCGGGAGGGTGCACAACAAGCTCGGGGACGCTTGAGGGCGCGTGAGAGCTGCTTTAAGGCACGGTATGGTAGTCGTTTCGACGACACGAATTGTGGTTCGGACAGGTCGAGTCGCACGGCAACGGGCCTCTCCACGTGCTACGACAGGTATTGTCGCCCTCCCGCTTACTGCTGATTTTACGGCTGAAGTCAAACCACGCGTGGCTGCATTAATACGAATCGTGCCAGGACGTGGGGGAAAAATCAAAGAAGGCGTTGTTACTGGGCTGTGTGGGGCTGCTAGGGGCGTAGAGCGTAGCTGCTTATGCGTCGACGGGCCCATTATGTGGGTGTGCTGCACAAGCCGATTCTCCATCGCCGAGTGAGCCGGCGCGAAGCTGAAGGGACAAGCGAGCAGCGCGACGAGCTGACAACATAATAGAAGAGAGAGCACTGAGGAGAATTGGATGGGCATACGCCTCCCATTCGGTGCCTAGAGACACCAGTTCATAGACTTTTAACAATTGCGTTTTCTGGTTTTCTCTTCTTGCATGTCATGTGTGTTCATGCATCCACATGAACCTCCTTTTATTTGGTCGCATTACATAGTTGCAACTGAAGTTGCATGCCGATGTTAATGCCATTGTTATTTTGGTTGCTACTGTTAGTGTTGATGCTGTTTTACTTGGTGATGGTGGTGGTGTTGCTGTCGCTTGTACATTTTCATGTTGCTTGTGTCTGTGACGGCGCAACCCTTGCTGCTCCACATGTTTTTGTTGTTGTCCATGTTTTGTTTTTTATGCTGCCGTTCGTCATGCTGCTGTGGCTTGCTCCTGCTGTGGGTATCATTAGCAATGACTTTGCGATGGTGCTTTAAATGCTGCCATTGTTGCTATTGTTTTTGTTGCTGTAGCATTCATTGCCAATTTCATTACTATTGCTATTTTTGCTAGTGCTGATGTTGTTGCTTCTGTTTCATCTGTTGCATGTGCCCGATCTAATAATCTTGTTCTTGCTATCACTGCTGCGTTGTTGCCACTTCAGACTCTGCTCATGTTACTGTTTTTTGCTGTTACTATGTGTGTTGTTGTTCATGATAATGCTGTGTTACTCTTGCCCGCCAATGTGGATATAGTTTGTGCTGATGCGGCTTGTGATGGCGCTGCTGTGCAGTCCCGCTGCCGCTCTTATTGATGCTATTCATTTCCTTTGCTGGGTGATGTGATGTAATGCTTCTTTGTTGTGACTTGCATTAGAGTGATTGCAGTTCAGTCAAATGATGTTGCATTGCAATACTGATACAGGCAGCTTTCTCCCTCTCGACTGTGCAGCGATGATGTGCGTGCAAAACATGTTGCAAATTAACATTGCGCTCTAGCAATGCGTAACTCCATACACAGCAATGCATGGCAAAAACAGTTGTGGGTATGATGAGATCCTTGAGAGTAAATCATTTACATGGATGATGCTGCCTCGCCCCATAAAATAGACTCTATATGGTTCGGCCTATATCCAATGCTAGAGCTAGCCACCACTCCATGCCGTCGCTCCAAAACGCCCCTCCCCTCGACCCCGTAAAACCCTCACTCTCTCCCACATTAAGGCTAGGGATCAGCCATCGATGCATCGTCGATAGTATCATCATCACCTTATGATAGTGCCATCGATGTGATAGGTTGCAACATCGACATCGACACGATGGCAGTAGTGCTAGCATCAATGCCATCAATTATCAAATAATTCTAAAATATTGATATATCGTCCCAAATATCGATGCATTGGCGATGATATCGGCTTAAATTGCCATCGATGTCAGCATCTCAAACTATCAACACCATCAACACCGACAATCTAAGATATCAATACCATCAACATCGACGTTGCAAAATATCATTACCATCAACATCGACAAAATTCACTTGATCCCTAGCCTTATCCCACATGTAGGTGCTTTTGACTCCTTTGCGGTAGTAATCCCTCGCATGTCGTGAAAAATTAAAGAGAAAACCTCGCAGCGTGAACCATTATGGGTGCACACTTCTGCGCGGCACTTACCGGAGGCCTCCTCGAACGAGCCACCGATGCCCAGTCCTGCTGAAAAAGTCGACGACAAATATCAACGTTGTGAATTCCGGTATGCCTATAGCACTCCACATCACACGTACCGTGTAAACCAAGCTGAGTGTAAGAGTTCATATGGCTCAGGGTTATCCGCTCTACCGTAGCTCTCGACGAGGTGTTGTGAGATAGACTTAGACGCAACTTGCTGGCCCATCGCGACTTGCCGCCCCATGTCGCCAACATTTGTGGAAACCCACCCGTCACTACCTCCGCAAAGTCGAGGGGTGGACATACCCTCGTGAAACGAAATATTTCGATGTGGTGGATAGCGTCACAGTGCTTGGGCTTGAGCACAGCCGTGGGCGCCACTGTGCACGGTACGCCATTGTTGCAGTTGTGCGGCGGCTGCGGGGCTGTGTGTGTGTGTTTTCACCCGATGCTGCGATGACATGTACTCCAATAACGACAAATATCGAACGCTAAACCGCGAGAAACGAAAAAACAGCCAGGGATTCCCTTAAATATACCCTTTATGCATGTAGAATGGCCACGGCGCAACCGTAATCGTGCCTTTCAGTGCTGCACTTAAGCTCTTACGGGATGTCAGTTGGTGAGTCAAGCGCCGGAAAACAATCTCCGCACACTAATCGACCCATCGACGCTACCCTCTCGACGACAACCTTGGACCATAATCGTCAACCACTTCCCCATATGCACGCCTTAGGACATATTCTCATCACAACCGCGATTTGAAAAGTGATAGCTTCTTGTGCTCGCCCCTCTTGGGGCTTCAGTCATGTACACTAGGATGGTAGTTGGGGGTAGACATAAGCGCTCGTCGGGAGCGCCGAAATCGTAAAAAACGTATGTTTTTTAGCGCGTACGCTTTTCGGGGGTTTGATTACGCTGTGTATTATAGGTTCTACTGTATGTGTTGCTGACTTGATGTGCATGTGTCGGTCGGGAAGATCCTCGGACAACAGCCCCAACCCACCAATGGTGCCAAACCTGCCGCCCCTACTAACGTCGTCACCAAGCTCCACCCTGCTTCGAAGAAAGAGTTCGACAGAGCATGTGCCAAGTGGATTGTGAAAAGCTGCCGTCCACATTCAATGCCGGAGGACGACAAGGCTTTTCGTGACTTCATTAGAACCATAACACACGGCCGATACTCCCCTCCGGCTTCTTCCACCGTCAATAAAATCGTCATGGACATGTCTATTGAGTGTCGAAAACAACTGAAGGTACGAACTGGCCTAGTGTTGTATTAAGAAATTCAAACCGTTATGCCGTTCAGTTTCTAAAGTGATATAGAGTGCTTGATTATTTGGTCCTCATGAGGATATTACATGATTACGTGCGGAGGGTATGTCTGTCGCTCTAGCAGCTGACGTATGGGGCGAGAACGGAATCGCCCTCTTCGCCGTGCTCGCGTATTGGATCGACAATGATTGGGCTTTGCAAGAAAAGCTCATCCTCTGCAGACCCTTCAGTGACGTGAGTTGCCATGCACTTATTGTGAAGGCTGAGAGTTGTGCGTTTATTTAAACTCTTTTTTAACATTCAATTGTCGATGCCTATTGTCGGCAGGTTGATCACACTGCTGAGGCAATTAGTTCAGCTTGCAAGGAAACGTTGGCCCGCTTTGGTGTGGGTGAGTACGACCCTGATCAAGGAGTGGATACAGTTGGCCAAGAAGCATTCGGTGTAGTCATCGACGAAGGAAGCAACATGGTGAAGGCATTTCAAGACTTCGAGGGTGGCCCGTGTGTGGATCATCGTCTCTCGAATGCTCTTAAGGATGCTCTAGAGAAGTCAAATGTCTGCGAGATTGTCAAAAAGGTATGCGCACCCACTCTCGTATTGCTTATGTCCTAAATGTTTTGTTTTCTTTAATTGACTCCCTTGCTTGTGACAGGTGAAGGGCATGTCGGCACATCTGCACCGTTCAACCAAAGGATGGAATAAGCTCAAAGACATCATGGTCAACATGAAGTTGAAGGTCAGCAAGCCACCCCTGTTAGCACTAGCATCCCGTTGCATAGTACTTATGTACAAGGTAGCTATTTGTCATTCTAGTACTTAGTGTTATGCTATTAGCGGTATTCTATTCACTATTTGTGGCGGTCGGCCGGCCTAGACGGTGCCTTCGCCGGCCGCCATCCCTCTCTTCCCACTTCTCTAGTCACCACAGCCGGCCCCCTTGTGGGGCCGGCACGACCTCCGTGTATCTATCCGTTCCCAACTCTAACATGTTATGGGCCCTCCACCAAGTTACACTAGAAAAGAGCGTGTGTAAAGCGCTCGGCGCCACGCTAGTCCTACCTACTCCCACGTAAAAAAGAGTACAACGTGTGTAAAGCGCTCGGCGCCACGCTAGTAATTTATCGTCCCATTGACCCCACGCTTCGCCTTCGAGCTGGTTGTCCGCGACTGTCCTACCATCTCCCACGTAAAAAGAAGAGCGTGTGTAAAGCGCCCGGCGCCACGTTCGCCCCACCCAGCTTTCAGTCTCACCTAGCCTTCACCCTACCGATGCTCTCGACCGGATCTGGTTTTTAAGACCGACCCGCGAAAATTCGGCCCGTGCGTATTTTAATTAGTACGCTTATTGTTTTTTCCCGAGGCAGGGCCGCAACGCTCACCTTAGCGAGGAGCTTAACTTTCCCACGGCGAAAAGGGGGAGTCAACACGAGCGCCCCTCTATGTTTTTTGCGTGCCTACACGCTCTTAACGGCCTTGTTGGCTGTGCTTCTTCCTCGCCGGTCGCTCTCATGCGTCGGCTAATTCTCCCGTGGACAGTTTTTCCCGCTACATGTCAGAATAGTACATTACGCAGTAGATTTGGAACCGCTTCATATCGGCAACTCGCCGGTAGCGGCACGTTCTTGTGAGCGCATGTCGCTACACCTACCCGGCTTGAGGCACACGCTAAAGCACTACACCTTCGACCAAGATGGCAGCACCTTCCTCAACGCAAGCTAGGACGACGTCAAGACCTCGGCTACCTTGAGGGGGGGTGTTAGCACTAGCATCCCGTTGCATAGAACTTATGTACAAGGTAGCTATTTGTCATTCTAGTACTTAGTGTTATGCTATTAAGGGTATTCTATTCCCTATTTGTGGCGGTCGGCCGGCCCAGTCGGTGCCTTCGCCGGCCGCCATCCCTCTCTTCCCACTTCTCTAGTCACCACAGCCGGCCCCCTTGTGGGGCCGGCACGACCTCCGAAATTGAAATTGAAATTGAAATTGAAATTGAAATTGAAATTGAAATTGAAATTAAACACTCCAATACCAGTATAAACCGGCTGGAGTCTCTGGGCCCCCCCTTTTGCTATGCCATACAGGACTTAGTAGACTGAGGTAGACCGTGAACCACTAATCCCAACCTCTCCAATGGCAGTAACGATATCGTCTAAAACATGGTCAATCTGGATGGCGTAATTCAGAGCGGTGAAGAATCCGTTGTCGAGGACTTCGATGTCGATATTCGGGAACTACAACATCACTTGGACCACCGACTCCGACCCTTTACGGCACGCCAACACCAGCGCTGTCGACCCGTAGAAGGAACGTTTGTTGACCAACGCGTCACCCCTGCCCTCCTCCTCGGCCTCCGCAGCCTTGGCGAGAATCTTCGTCACAAGATGGGAGTATTCCTCCCCGGCTGCGAATATCAGCGCGCGCATACCGCCTTCGGAAGGTATCTGTGGGAGATTCACGTCAGCTCCCCACTCCAACAACAACTCCGCCGCCTCGGGGCGACGCTACTTCGTCGCCATGAGCAACGCGGAAACGACATACTGGTCCACTATGTTGGGGTCACCACCGGCCGCAAACAGATCGGACATCACCTCCAGGCGCCCATTCATCGCGGCCGCTGAGAGCGCCGTGTGTCTGCCTGTGACTTTAAGGTTAACGTCGGCGCCCCGATCCAACAATAGGAGAACGGCCTCGCGGAACCCGTTTCCCGCCGCGAGAACCAGAGGTGTGTTGGTCCGTTCGTTGCCAACGTTAGGGTCGGCGCCGTGGTCCAACATGATGCGCATGACGTCCAAGTGCCCGAGCCAAGAGGCATCGACGAGTGGGAGGTGTCCTTGCGGAGGAACAGAGGCGTTTGAATCTATTTGAAATTTGAAATTTGAAATTAAACACTCCAATACCAGTATAAACCGGCTGGAGTCTCTGGGCCCCCCCTTTTGCTATGCCATACAGGACTTAGTAGACTGAGGTAGACCGTGAACCACTAATCCCAACCTCTCCAATGGCAGTAACGATACCGTCTAAAACATACTCATAAACAAGTATTGTCTGCATACATGTATGAAATATAAAATGTCGCTAGTCTCCACGATACGCGGCATGCTCCAGCCGCTGCGGGGTCGCTGATCAGCAGAGCTGTCCAGCTTGAGCTGGTCGAGGCGAACTTGCCTGACCTCGGCTCTTGTGCGACTCCGGTCGTGCCGGAGCTTGGGGGGAAAGGCAGGTAAAAAACCCCCCTCGCAAAGGTCGTCGTCGGTCCCGCCTCGATCCGTGCTCAACCCCGCCCGAGGTATTAGCCGCTCCTCTCGACGCAGCTCGCCACCTAGCCGAGTCTTCTCTCCTCCTTCGGGGGCTGAGAAGAGAAAAGAACTAGGCTGCAGACGGTGTCCGGCTGGCTCTCCTGCCCCCGAACCAGATTTTCTCATGTCCCCTGTCCTTTTCCCGTCTGTCTCCAACACCTATCTGATCGCGCTGTGGCCGTCCGTGCCCTCCCCCAGTGGTTTACGTTGTTAGGGGGCCGCCTTTACGAACAGTGTGCCGTTACGATAACCCTAGGCACACTGTCTGAGGCAGCCTATCGATAACTGGGTACCGACTAGGGAAGGGGTAGGAAGAACACAGGGATCGAGTCGCCGGTCCTCAAAAGATGGTGGGTACGGGAATTTTTCCAAAAACCCCCCGTACCGGGCTTTCCCGGCGGCGGGCGATCCTAAGGACCGCCGCCGCCAGACCGTGCCGCTCCTCCGGCTGCGACCAACCACCGTCCTGCGTAGCCTCAGGCCTCGCCCCCAGGGGAGATCCGAGGCGCTCGCAGGGCTTGCGACTGCTAGCGAGCGCTGTCCCTAGCGCTGCTTCCCAGCTGTCCGCCGCCAGCTCCAACACCTTCGTCCCTCCGCTGATCCGTCCGTACCCCTCTTCGCCAAAAAACATTTCGCAAACGCCGCCCCCGCCCCATCGTCGGAAGAGTATCTGCGAGTATTTAATCGCGGAAAGACATATCGGAGTGGCCGAGCGGGAGATCCCTGTGTTGGTGTACGGATATTATGTTTTTCCAAAACCCTCCGTACATGGCTTTCCGACAGCTGCTGATCCCGCGGATCGCAGCTGCCGGTACCTCGTTTAGCCCCCTACCGTGCAAGGCCTGGCACGGCTATGGGGTTACCAGCGCCCACCGCGTGGAGGTAGAGGTAGGTGCCGACGGGCCTGCGAGCGCACCCCCCTCCGGGGCCGCCGCCGCTGCGCCGCCGGCGGGCGCCGTTTGAATCTACGTATTGCAGCATGAACAAAACACACTATGGATGGTTACCCATAACGGCATTCATGAGGGCTTCGGTTCCGGTAAAGCCCACGCCGAGATTGTTTGCAAAGCCGTCGGAAACCCGCACCGAACGCTTTAGGAAGTCCACGTCCCCGGAACCGCTAGCCGAATATATGGCCGCGGCCATGTGTTGTTCGTGGATCGGATTCATGTCGGCGGTCTGTATGTTTACTTTGGGAAGGTTTGAAATGGTCGCCGTGGAAGTTTTGAAATGGTGGCGGTGGAAGTTTTGGAAGTTTTGAAGTGGTCGCGGTGGAAGTTTTGAAATGGTGGCGGTGGAAGTTTTGGAAGTTTTAAAGTGGTACTCACAACCTCACAACCTCACCTCGTGGAAAGTAAACAATAAACTACTGATTATCTTTTAGTGTAGCCTCATTGGGCTAAGTGCACGAATAAACAAACCAGACGACGTTGAACGCACTGGCGGCACCACCCAGCAACGTTAAGCCACTCGCCTACAGTCGCCGCATCCCAAATCAACAATGCCATGTCGCGAGCAATTCCATGTCTCGATCATCAGCAATGCCATGTCCCGATCGCCGGTAATGCCATGTCGCGAGCAATGCCATGTCGCGAGCAATGCCATGTCCCAACCATGTCGCCAATAATGCCATGTCGCCAGTAAATACTTAGGAGGTTGTTTTACTTACAAGTTGCATGAATCGGCCAAAGTATGGGCCGCCCATAGCCACTCGGGGGGGTTTGGAGAACTCTTCGGCATCGGGAGTCCACCAGCGGTGCATGTGCGCCTCCAGGTCAGTGTAGCTCACCCGCTCCCGGACGAGAGCCGCTACCATCTTCGTGACCTTGTTTCCGTAGTGCACAGCCGCTTGGGTTCCTGGCGACGAGGTGGACGAGATGAGGACCCACTTAAATGGCAGGTCCGGCGACCACGCCGAGGCCGAGGCCGAGGTGGTTGCAGGGTCGTCCCCGTGGGGGTCGGGGGAGCAATTCAGGACGCATACCACCGTCCCTCTGAAACCCACTCCCTTCAGACTATCCACAATATGGGCGGGCGTGAGGTGCTTGTCCTTTAGCCGGAAACCGTTGTGGGAGCCGTGGCCGCGGAGGTGCAGCATGAAGACATGGGTCCTCTAGGCGAGATAATTGATGTCCGAAGAAACGTGTTTCAGCGACGCTGTTACCCCCATTCGGTTGAAAAATTCTGTGGAAGCAAACAGTGTTAACCCGAAGCTGCAAGCAAGCTCGTCTTCTGCTTGCGACGCAGACGCGTCGATAGCCGGGACATGGTCATCGGCGACCTCCACCGCCACCTATAGGCCGGTCGCCCGGCGGTGGTGCGTGGTCGTGCCCTATCGCCCCTACCCCGGGTGACCTTCCCACATCATCATCTAATGCTCAAGTGCCTTCCCATGCCTTACGACATGACAATACTCCGTCTCGGTCCCACCCCCCCCCCCCCCCCACCCGCTCCCACAATGCGCTCCCCCGTTCTTTTGAGGTAGGATCCAGAGCCCTTCTCCCTCCCTCGTGTCAAACTCCGTGTTTCGGAAGTTGATATTATGGCGGTCGTTGGTAGGTGCCCTCGAAAGGTTAGTCCTCACGTCGATGATTGGCGGTTTGAAACTCTTCACGCGTTGGGTTCCCCTTACACTCTCACCGGTATAGCCGAAGCCATCGTGAATGCAGAGGTTCCACCATGCGTTGCCTCATTCCTCGCCTCCGCCACACTTATTCCGCTAGACAAGCTTGATCCCGAACAACGACGCGCACAAGAGCAAGAACTTCGCGACCAAAAGGGGACGTTGCGCCCGAATGGCATTGGCTCCGTTTTGATTCGTTTCACGAATCGCGCGCTTCTCGCCGTAATTGGTGACGAAGTGTCTCAATGGTTGGTTGCTCGGCACCAATTTGGGGTCGGCGTCCGCGGCGGAGTTGAGATCGTACAATTCATGGTTCGAGCCGCGCTTGGCACCTCACCGGACTGGGCGGACATGCAAGGCGACACATCCAACGCGTTCAACGAGTTTTTGCGGCGTCCCTTGTTTGAGGTATCGTCTGCAAATCCCGCGCTTCGACCGTTGCTCCGCGTCGCTACTATGTTGTATGGCCGTCCATCTATCTTGTACGTTTACGACTCATCAAATGCTCATGGCCCGGCTATGCGTATCCCGAGTACCGGTGGAGTCCATCAAGGTTACGTTCTCGGGACCAGGTTCTTCGCAGTAGTTGCCTATCGGGTATACAAACAGGTGGCTGCGATTGCCCCGAACGAAACCGCTGTCTGCGGTTATTCTGACAATGATCACTTCTTGGGACCCCTTGCGTCTCTCGTAGCTATTGGCGACGCTACGCCGGAGGTGTATGCTAGCGTCGGCCTCACGGTAACCATCCGCAAAGCATGTTTGTATTTCCCTTTGGGTGTCAGCGATGCTTTCGATAACTTACCCAACGGCCACAACCTGCGGGGAGTACATGTCTCCACGCAAGGGACGAAAGTATTGGGGGGGGCAATGGGGACATCCGATTTTGCTCGAGACGTGCTCAAAACGGCCTTAAACAAGTATGAGGCATATGGCGAACGTCTAATAAGGGGTCTAGCAGCTCACCGGCACTCTCACAATGCGCTTCGTATCCATCGACATTGCAACCGCCGCTTCGGACACTTTGCCCGTACGGTCCTCCGCGGTCTTGGCAGGGGCGAGGGCTACGGTGACACCGTCGTGACCTTCCTCGAGCGCGCTGACAATGCCACTCTAGATGTGGCGGCTGAGATATTGGGCCTTCCCGAAGCTAGCCTACCCCGCAACACTCGCTCCGAGATGTCTCTTCCCAAACGTTTTGGAGGCATGGGGGTGGGGGACGTGGTTGCCTTGGCGGATGCAGCCTATGTCGGAGCGGCCGGTTTGGCAGTGGGCTTTGCTATCCGTTTCCTTACAACGTAAGATGCTCGCGTGCGCGGGGACTGCCACAACGAAGTTTCGATGTAGCCGACCATATATGGACGGTTAGCGACTGCTACGACCACAACGGTGTCCCGCAGGCATGGTACACCGGACGAAGACGATGGCAACAACGAACCCATGTGGTCGTTAAAACTCGCTTCGTCGTGGGCGCGCTTAGATGCCGCGTGCGGACCTCACGCTCTTGCCGAGTCCGAACCCTTGATAACCACAGCCTTAGCGATGCTTCCCCCGCAACGTCCAACGGTGGCTCGCGTAGGCTGCGTAGCCGAAGCCCGATCAAACAACAAGCACATAGCTCGGTCCCTTAATGGCCTACCCTCGCTCGTACCCCTTTCTGCGTTTGCCACGGACATCTTTCCAAAGCTACAAAACCGACATTAGTGAGCGCGTCAACTTGCTTCGCTTCGCGAAGCTCGCTCCTACGTTTTCCAACCGCGCTCGGCCGAAGTCTAGGCGTTTTGTATCTCGTCTCGGCCACGGCGCCCTTGCGTTTTTGGCTTCGGACCCGCCTACTTCGGGTCGCCTAGGCGAGCTCCGTGACAGGTTCATTAAGCACTACGATGCAGTTTTCCGCGTCGCGGTCCGTCGCATCTTCGGCCTACCCTCATCCCGCATCCTCTCTACTCTACGCTCCCCTACTGCTTGTGCTTCTTCCCATCTCCCGGTTCAAGCTATGCGGGGTGCGTTCGCGTCGGCGGGCGTTGACATAACGGATGATGCGCGGGCCACTGCTTTTGCCGACCATTTGGCTCGATGTGGCAGAGGTGTTTTGGTCCACACCGCTCACTCTTGGTTAGTCCGTTAGTGACGGTCCTTGCGGAAATCATCTCCGAGGTTCGTGGCGCACTCGGGGTTGGCGTCGAGGTTCTCACAGATCCCACGATGTTAGCTCAACTCCCCAACGGCAACGACGGCCTCCCCGCGGATGTGGGTGCTTTGCACTACCACGGCGTCCGAGGCTCAAAACTTGCTCTTGATGCCGTGGTTTTGGGTGTGTTCGGCGTTTCTAGCCCCCCATCTCCCAAAGTCGCCTTACGCCGTGCTGAGACGTCCAAGCTCGAGAAGTACTCGGAGGCAGTGAGGAGTCGCCCCGACATCCGCTTCATGTTGAACGTGGTATGCACGGGATAGCATCGGTGAGTTGTGAGAATGGTGGTGTGGACAACCAACCTAGGGCGGCCATATGTGGCCATAGGCGGGTGGTGTCGGTAGTGGTAGTTGAAGGGTATATCCAGGTTGCACGCTCTTCTCCTTGGGTGGCGGAGACGGTACTGCTAGCCTAGGGCGGCCACGGGGGACCTTGAGCGGCTAGCGTCGGTATTGACTTCATAGCGAGTATCTAGGTTGCACGCTCTTCTCCTTCTTGGGGCTGCCGTATTTCGGAAGTCTGACAATCCCGGGTAACGTTGTAGGGGGCCCATAACCTCTTGAACGTGGTATGCACGGTTCGATAAGAAAAATATTGTAACTTGCGGTGTGCTGATTAAATGTACGCTAAGCAACCAGCCTTAGGTGACGGCTGGTGTCGAGACAAGAGAAGTGTTTCAAACTAGAGTTGTTAGCTGTCTATACGCTACTAGTTTGTGATATCGTGCATCATGCACTCTAGTTGATGTCATGGACTTAAGGACTTCTATAAGAGCATACATTAGCTCTCTGTAACTAATCTACATTAGGAATTACTTACATCACTCCCCCTCAAGATAGCTAAGGGGTGTCTTGTAATCGGATGGAAGTGATTACAGAATTCCCTCTACGAGGTGTTTCGCTGCATGGGTCCGGATGTCCCCAGGATGGCGCTCCTGTGTTTCACGAGTGCATGTCCGCATAGTGGCTTGGTCAGCATGTCGGCGACCATGTCACCATTGGGTAGATACCGTAGCTTCATGGTACCTAGCTGCACGTGGTCATTCACAAAATGATACTTCAGGTCGATGTGCTTGGTCTTCTCGCTCACCAGTGCATTCTGCGAGTAGGAAATGCAGCTTTGGTTGTCTTCCCTGATGGTGGTCATCCCGCTGACAGGTCGACTGAAGATTTCCGATAGCATCTGTCGAATGTGGATTGACTCCTTGGTAGCGTCCGCTGCTGAGTAGTATTCTGCTTCACATGTTGACTGTGCGACACAAGACTGTTTCCGCGACTTATAGCTGACTGCTCCTATGCCCAGTGTAAACAAAAAACCCCACCGTGAACGTCGTGTCTCGCTGTCGCTGCCCCAGTCCGCATCAGCAAAGCATGTAAGTTGGAGTGAGTTGTCCGCACCCCCCCTCAACGTCAGGCACATGTTGGGCGAGCCCTTGAGGTATCGCAAAACCTTTTCAGGGCTTGCATGTGGGCTACGCTAGAGTTGGCATGCGCTGCGCCTAGTATGCCGAGTGCCGTCAAGATGTCCGGTATGGTGCATACAACGGCGTACTGCTGGCTGCCCAATAGGCTGGGGTAAATGTCCCGGTCCGTGCCCCTGAGGGGCACATGTGTTTGCTTTGATATAGCAGCCAGGAAGCCGGGATCCATGGGCAGGCAGGAGGGTTTGCATTCAACCATGTCATGCTTGTCGAGCAGCTCTCGCACGTACTTGCCATGGTCGAGGCTGACGGTGCGCGCTGCTCGGTCCCGGGTGATGTGCATCCCAATGATGTCTGACAGGTCGCCTTGGTCCTTGATGTCGAACCTTGAGCGAACTAATGCGGTGAATGCCACCCGCCAGGCTGTGTTATTGCACGCCACAAGGATATCATCTACATAAAGGGCAATCATGGCGAAGACGCCGTCGGCCTCAAAAATGTAGGTGCACGGGTTCGACATTAGCTGGCGCCAGCCCTTGGAGACAAGCCAGTCTCGAAGCACCTCATTAAACTCCCGGGGTGACTGCTTCCGACCATACATACACCGTCGCACGTGACATACGTTAGTGGTACCGTCATCGAACCCAAGTGGCTGTCTGATGTAGACATCCTCTTTGATGGGCGCGTATAGGAACGCCGTGTCGATGTCTAGACCGCCTAGCTCAAGATCACGAGTTGCGGCGATGCTAAAGAAAACGCGGAGGATGGCAAGTCGGATGACTGGCAAGAATGCCTCGGTGTAATCGATCCCTTAGCGTTGGCTGTAGCCCTTAGCGACAAACCGTGCCTTGTACCGAGAGACGGCCCCATAGGCGTATGTCTTAGCCTTGTAAGCCCACATGATGTTGACTACACGGCGTCCAACAGGCAGGGGAACTAGTTCCCATATCTGGTTTGATGTGAGAGAGTCGAGCTCCAGCTGCATGGCTTTCTGCCACTCCGTTGACTGTGCGCTAACCAAAGCGGCATGGTAGGATGTCGGTTCGACACAGACACTCGCGGACACAAGGGCCACGTCAACCACCGGCCATTCAAAGCACTTGTGGCGTGGGTGAGCCACCATCATGGAGAAATCAGGGAGGGGCAAGATGTCTTCCATGTGGTCAGATAAACCAGACTCGCACGAGTCTGTGACACACACGCGTGGCACAGTCGACACGTGAGCGACGTAGTCCTCGAAATGAGCGGGCGGGCCGCGAAGGCGAGTGGGTCTGTCGACCTCTAGCATAGGCGCAACGTCCTCTGTGTCAATGCTCAGATAAGGAAGTGGGTGACTGGCTAGGGCGACCGAGATATCATTTGCGTCGGCACACACATCGATCGACGAGTCGACATGATGTGGAGTGCCAAAACCTGGTAGGGTCTCCTGAAACTTGACGTGAACAGACGTGGTGATGCGCCTAGTCGCGAGATTGTAGATGCGATACCCCGGGGAGTTGTGTGAGTACCCCACCATCACCCCTCGGAACGCCTTCAAGCCGAGTTTCCGTCTGAGGTTGTCAGGCACCTTAGCGAATATTGTACACCTAAACATTCGGAAGACATGCGCATTTGGAACGGCGCCCGTAAGGAGTGTGATGGGGACCCCTCCAGACGGACCGACAGCGCGACTGTAGATGCGGTTACGGAGGTGGACTATTGTGCTGATGGCGCATGACCACATGCTACTAGGTACGGACATTGCGTGGAGCATTGAGGACGCGCAGTCACGCAGAGTGCGCCACGGACGTTCTGCCTTCCACAGCATGTGATGTGCGTACGGTGCGGAGAACTGAGTGCCGAACCCCAAGCGTGTGCACATGAGCTGCGTGTTCGGTGCCTCGAACACTGAGTCCGAGTCGAATTTTAAGAACGGTGCAAAAGCATGTTGCTGTGAGTGGAAGAGGGCATGGGTGTGCCGCGCGTCCACGAGAATGGTCTCCAACTTAGAGCATGTTTCATCCTTAGACTTCAGAAACCTAGCCCACATGAAGTTTGTGTGGTGGTCAATAACGAGCAGGCAATACTTCAGGCCGTACGGAGAGGGGACGTTGACATGACCCCACAGGTCACACGAGAAATGCTGAAGTGGGGCTGCAGGCTTATGAGATGCTTTGCGATTTTGTGGGGCTGAGGCGGCCATATTCAAATTTCAAGACTCACATGAGAGATCATTTACAAAACTTGGCATTACAGGCACAAACGGGGTATTGTGTGAATGCTGAGCCTGGAGGCTCTGCATGTTCAAGTGACCCAGCCGGCTATGCCACAAAGCAGCGTCACAGTCAGCAGCGAGTGCGACAGAGTTCAGACTACGGCTATCTACTAGTCTCGAGGGCAGCCCCGCACAGTCATGTGACCTCGGAAGGAGGTACAGTCCGTTCCCCGACGGAATTAGCATCCTAATTCTTGTGGTGACAAGCAGCATGCCACTGTCAGAGTTAGTAGGGAACGAGAACTCGCAGCCAAAGTGTTTCTGCATCCATATGACACTCAGCAGACGACTGATGTGTTGGGCAGACCGAGAGGACAAATCAAGGGTATAGAGTGTCGAGTGCATGAACACGACGAAATACCGCTTGACTAGATACTAAGCATATAGGGATGTGAACCGTCCCACTGCCTTGCACTGTTACACCAACTCCACCGACAGTGCTGCGGCGAGATGTGGGGTGAAACTCCGAAAAATCCTACCGAAAGGCGGTTAAGTTGACGGAGCAGGCAGAGTCAACTACCTAGTAGTCAAACATATCAGCAACAGATGATGCAAATGACGCGAATGCAACAGAGGCAAAGGAGTTACTGACCTCTGTATCATCATACTCCTCCTGCATGTCGTAGTCAAGTGGTTCGCCGTCAGCGGCATCCTCCACATACGCCATGTCAGCAGGGACTTCGCTGAGATGACATGTGGGAGGGGTTGTCCCGCGTACTTCTCCGCAATATGTTTGCGCTTGGCCAGTGTCCAGCGGAGGACGTATGCATAGGGCGCATTACAAGTAGAACCGACGTGATTCGGGTCACCGCATGCACCACACTTCATCGCAAACTTGGATTTTTTCTTATCTGCGGTCGAGCCTCCAATGCCACGGCCATCTTGGCGTTTGCGATCTGCAAGGAAAGCATTGACTGGATGTTCCGGAGCAGCACTGTCAGATTTAACAGTGTCGTCTGCGTCCAGATTCTGCGCCTGGTGGATGATGCTCCCCATCACTCTATCGGCTGACATGATGAAGTCGGTGTCGAAAGCATTGATTACGCATTGCTTTGCCTGGCCATACTGCTCAACGTTCGAAAGACCACGAATCATGACCAATGCGAGCACGTGTGGGTGAATCGCTGCAGATCCATCCTTCAGCTGTAGGCACTCCTTGAGTTCATCAAAGTGTTGTTTGACTGCGTGAACGTACGCAGACACAGACAAGCCAAACGCTTGCCGGACCATCATACGGTCCAAAAGCGATAGTGTGCAGGAGATGGATTGCGCGTCCAGTCTCTCGCACTTCATTTCCTAGGCACTTGTCCCACAGTTGGGTCGTCCAGCAGGGACCCCCGCAATTGTTTGTGCAGCGGGTTTGCAATGTCGGCAGCACTGAACGAGCATAGCGTGGGCGTACCGCTGAGCGACAGGATTAAGAGGAACACCATAGGAGGACAACCCCAGCTGTGGAATGAGCGCAGCCAGGCGCCCGCCAGCGGCGCAGCGGCGGCGGCCCCGGAGGGGGGTGCGCTCGCAGGCCCGTCGGCAACCCCTCACCTCCCCGTGGTGGGCGCTGGAAACCCCGTAGCCGTGCCATGCATGGCACGGTAGGGGGCTAAGAGGGCCGACAGATCGATCCGTGGGATCAGCAGCTGTCGGGAAAGCCATGTAAAGAGGGCTTTTGAAAAAATAATTTCTGTGCACTACCGGCGCCAAGATCTCCCACTCAGCCCGTCCGATATGTTTTTTCGCGTACGGATACTCCTAGATACAACCTTCCTTTGAGGGGTGGGGCATGTACTACGGCAGCGTTTGATGGCGAGGAGGGTACGGCCGGATCAGCGGAGGGACGAGGGTGCTAGAGCTGGCGGCGGACAGCTGGGAAGCAGCGCTAGGGACGGCGCTCTCTAGCAGCCGCCAGCTATGCGAGAGCCTTAGGTCTCCCCTGGGGGCGAGGCTTGATCAGATAGGTGTTGGAAACAGACGGGAAAGGGACATGGGACATGGGACAGGAGAAAATCTGGCTCGGGGGCAGGAGAGCCAGCCGGACACCGTTTGCAGCCTAGTTCTTTTTCTTCTCAGCCCCCGAAGGAGGAGAGAAGACTCGGCTAGGTGGAGAGCTGCGTCGAGAGGAGCGGCTAATACCTCGGGCGGGTTTGAGCACGGATCAAGGCGGGGACCGACGACGACCTATGCGAGGGGGGTTTTTCATCTGCCTTTCCCCCCAAGCGCCGGCACGACCGGAGTCGCATAGGAGCCGAGGTCAGGCAGGTTCGCCTTGACCAGCTCAAGCTGAGCAGCCTTGCTGATCAGCGACCCCGCAGCGGCTGGAGCAGGCCGCGTATCGTGGAGCCTAGCGACATTTTATATTTCATACTGTATCCAAAAAACAAATACGTATAGATCAGAAAATAATAATACCTGGATACGGGTATGTTTTAGAAGGTATCGTTACTTCCATTGGAGAGGTTGGGATTAGTGGTTCACGGTCTACCTCACGCTTAGAAGTCCAACAATAAGTTGAGCATAGCAAAAGGGGGGGCCCATAGACTCCAGCCGGTTTTACTGGTATTGGAGTAAAATATTTCAAATTCAATTACGCGCAGGCCGAATTTTCGCGAATCGGTTTGAATTTGATTTGAAACCATATCCGGTCGATAGCATCGGTGAGTTGTGAGCAGGGTGGTGTAGACAACCAACCTAGGGCGGCCATATGTGACCATGGGCGGGTGGTGTCGGTAGTGGTAGTTCAAGCGAGTATCCAGGTTGCACGCTCTTCTCCTTGGGTGGCGGAGGCGGTACTGCTAGCCTAGGGCGGCCACGGGGGACCTTGAGCGGCTAGCGTCGGTATTGACTTCATAGCGAGTATCTAGGTTGCACGCTCTTCTCCTTCTTGGGGCTGCCGTATTTCGGAAGTCTGACTATCCCGGGTAACGTTGTAGGGGGCCCATAACCTCTTGATCGTGGTATGCACGGTTCGATAAGAAAAATATTGTAACTTGCGGTGTGCTAATTACATGTACGCTAAACAACCAACCTTGGGTGACGGTTGGTGTCGAGACAAGAGAAGCGTTTCAAACTAGAGCTGTTAGCTGTCTATACGCTAGTTTGTGATATCGTGCATCATGCACTCTAGTTGATGTCATGTACATAAGGACTTCTATCGGAGCATACATTAGCTCTCTGTAACTAATCTACATTAGGAATTACTTACAACACTTCATTCCCTTTGCAGTCACGGAATTCGGCGGAGAGCAAGCCGAAGAGAAGTTGTAGAGCATGGTTGTGATTTGTCAACGTGAAACACTTGCTGTAAGCGAGCTGTCGTTGGTAAGCGTAATCTGAAATTGTCTTTCCAAATATGCTCCTCGACTTGTAAAGGTCCAAGTTGTCGATCACATAGCTTCATGTTAGGTTGTCCACGTAAGAAGGGGTTCTTTATAACGATTGCCACCTTGTCTCCTCGAACAAAGGGCAGGGTTGTCGACGGTTCTGAACGATGAGAGGGTGGGGGGCGGGGGCGTAAAGGAAAGTCAGTTGATCCTTGGGCTGGGTAGCTGAGTTTACGTTTCATAGATGTAGTTTTGAAGCCTTGGTAAACAACTTCGAGGTGGCGGTGGAGGATGAGTAAAGTGGTTAGTAATTCGTTCATGTGTGAAGATGTTCCTGGCGAACTTTAGAGGTAGAGCCTACACAACCAAAGCAACGACAAGTATCTCATTGAAGCGTTCGTCCGGCGGTACAAGGTCGAAGGCATCTGCAACTTTGTTCGATAGATCGATACAATTAGAAGCCATATGTTTGTTTTGAAGGGCGATTCTCCAGTCGCGGCAGTAATCAAGCACATGCTGACGGAGTCGAGCGCCGTCGTAGAACGCGGCGAGGAGGGAGGAGCGCCACGCCGGGTAGGATACGAAGCGGGTAGCCACGGTGCCTCCGGGTAGAATGTCTCGAGGACCTGCAGGTATGTTGCGAAGGAAGCTCTTATAGTAGGCGTGAGCCGGGGAGTCGGGAACGAATTGACGGAAGATGTAGGCTTCTTGATGAGGGTTCCACGTCTTGTCGCCGAACTTATCGTCGACTAGTAGAAGAAAGCGGTAAGCACTAGCAAGGTCACTAGTATGGAAGAGACGATCCTCGCGGAGTAGATCGGTCGTTCGAGGAGAGGTCGTAAGTTCAGAAGCTTGGGTTGACTGCGTTATCGATGACACGACCATGCGCCGATTGGTCGACGTCCGTCTGACTTGCTTGGAAAAGAGGAGTTGCATGGGGAAGGAGAGAGGCTCGCCGGGACCGGAAGAAGTAAACGCAGTGGCACGAATGGTCGGCATGTTCGTCCGATGAGAAGCGAGAAGCCAAGAATTTTTAGAAAGATGAGGTGTGGAACGTAGGAAGATGGTTGAGGCTTAGGACGGGAAGAAAGCATACTCGAAACCATTGATAGTTGTAGGTATAAAATGCGCAAGTGTCGCAAACTGAAAGCAAAAGCAAGGTGAATGTAATTACACATTCATTGGGCTGACCCTTACATAATCTCTAGGATTCATCAATGCCATACCTGCGTTTAGCATCAGAATCCGCGAAGAGCCTTGGGCGTTGGTGAGTAGTCATGTTACGGGTGGCCTTGTGTTCCCATGGGGATTGTGAGGCATTTGTAACTAGCTGGCATTAGTAGTGATGGTAATGTTACTAAATGAAGTAAGACTGAGGTTGTTGGTGAATAATGAGCACGTGGCCTGAAAGTGATATTGATATCGTTATCGGTACAATTCCTGGCTTTGGGTGCGTTCCGGGTTAGGTCTTGGTGTAAACCTAACACTCAAACACCGCTCGTCCACACAACCAAATACGGCGCCCTCCTCGCCAGTGTTGCCGCCAATGGCGATGACTTTTCATTCCACAACAATGACACCCAACTCACGAACATTCAATCATAACACAAACACGAGTTCATGTGCGTGGGGGGTCCACAACACCAGCCTCCTCACATGCAACCCCTCGCTACGTTACCCCGTGTGTGGTCAATTCACGAGCAACACTCATATGGCAAGTAGCTGCCCGCCCTTAATATCGGCGGCTACGCCACGGATTTATTTGATAGGGTTGGATAGGTAAGCAACCGCCTCTAAAATATGCATGTGGGCAAGTTGTTGGCCTCCTGGCGCCGTATAAGGTTTATGTCGCCGTCCATGTCGCCCACGCGGACAACATCTATCTTGCGTAGAATGGCCTCTGTGGCGGTTAGCCTTTTGAAGCTAAACGCTAGCACAAATCAATTCTAATCTGTCTAGTTCTGTCGTTGCAAGATGGCAAAGTGATGTTGTCGAGAGATGATGAGAGGATGTTTTATTGCTTGTATTGTAGCAATATATGTTGTAATTGAACAAAGGAATTGTTAAATGGTTCTGTCACCTCCCTCTATTGCACCGGGCTTAAATAGATTTCTGCCCAGACAGTTCACGCCTGCTTGCCTCGCTTACGTGTCAGGCGTTAGGGCTTTCTAACCGTCGTCAACTGTCTAGAGACGCGGCTCGACTAGCATGGAGAATCACGACGCGGCACGTTCTGCATCGGAGAACTCGCTTAGGCGCGTCATCTGGCTAGTTAGATTAAATGTGCGTACCTATACGTACCGGGAGGTACTGGTCGTACAGTACGCATAAGAACCTTTGTGAATATTGCAGTAGCGACGTACCCACGTTGTACGTCCGTCCGATGGAAAAGCACGAATTGGAATTAGTAACGAGTACATGCTCAATGTCATGCAATGTACTGTTGCAGGACTGTACTCGTCACACCTCCGCCGCGGACGGTGTGGAGGCAGCTTATTCCACGGCATTCTTCACCCGCGCCATGGGCCGCAAGCGTTTCCACGTTTCCTCGCGCGGCACGTGCGTGATGAGGCGCCGCTAGTGGCCTCCACGTGTTGCGTTTTCAACGACGCATGGGGGTTCCTCGTGTTCTCATGTGTTGTTTTTGCTAGGTATGTGCACAATGTAGTGCGTTACTTTGCCGTGTCTTGGATCCCGTGACCCTTTTGTCTCTCTTGCTCTCTTGCACCCCCCCCCCCCCTCTATTTCCATGTCCTCGTGTCTAGTCCTTGTTGTAAATACCAATTTATTACATGGGGGATGTGCGGCGAGAATTCATGCAACGTCTTTTTGCTGTTCTTCATGGTACTTTGGGTTCCTATCTTCGCGACGCTTTGCAGGAGGGCAGTGCTGATGCTGTGGCATGCCTTCGTATTCCTCGGGCTTTGGCTTTGTGTGGGGTTTTCTCTTCCTTTCTGCTCCTTTTCTTGGTGTTTTTCACTGCCTTTCTTATATGACATGTTTAGGCTTTTTAGTACTCGTACATTTGATTGCAATTTAAAAAATGCTGATGGTAGCAATGCATACGTCAGCCAATTACCTGATGGTAGCCACTGACTAGGTACCCGATTATATCACGGATGAGCACCGAAATCATTCGTTTCGAGGATTGTGCACGGCACAGCGCATCAACAACCACAGAGCACAGCACAAAGTACCTGGTAGAAGATCGGGTATCGGTACAACACGGGGCCCGGGAGACGTCACCGGACCTATAGGATATTTTAAGCGGCAGAGCACAAAAACTTCTCCACACTCCACACAACACTCAACAGGCTGTGACCGACAGCAGTCAGGTCTTGCCAGCGAGGCGAGACTTGCCTCCCTTTTGTTCGAATTATAGGGCTCTGCCCCGTTGACTTAAGGTGAGTCTCCCGAGTGCCGTACCCAGAGTAGCTGCCTTGCCTATCGCGTTCCGACCGTTTCGTCGCCTAATATTTCTTGGAATTTGACCTGTCCTGGCCGCGGAACTTCGCCGAGTCAAGTCAATACGGTCTCAGACGCTCGCGCGACGCAACTCGAGCTGGTACTCCAACTGGTCTTTTCTTTGTTCTTTGCGGCACGTCGGTGTTCAACTCTCGGTTAATCTCCAACTGATATTGTTATCGCAAGTCTCCATTGGCGGCATTCTATACCCCGGGGTAGAGGATTGCTGGGGGTCTACACGACAGTACTCGGTGTGTCGAAGAAGAGTTATCGCTACACAGTATTGGCGGTTATAACTACAAGCGCGTTATTTTCTTACTTTGTTTTATGCTTTTTGCCGCGTGCAGCACGCCTGGCACTTGTGCCATAGCGCTCTCAGTGCCTCTTCTAAAATCCAGTATAAGACACGCTGGCACGAGTATGCACTGTGCTTTCATGCATACCCTCACCTGAACCAACCCGTCGCCTCGCGCCTCGAGAGCCTCTGTCGTGCAAGGCAAGCCCGCCCCCACCTCCGTCCTCCTCCCATCCACCTGCGAGACACATATCAGCCTCGCCTCTCCTCTGACTACCCCCCCCTCTCAAACAAGTCAACACAAGGTGCCTATAAGCATAAATTCAAAGTCTGCATCCATAAATACGCGCAACGACTAATAATAATAATAAATGAATAAATGATGCTCACCCTACCTCCACAATGAACCATTCGTTACGGAGCTTCCCGTCGTCATCTCTTGTCGTGTTGAAGGTGCGCACGTAGCTTGCGAGGCTCACGCCTGGTCCATCAGGGACATAGAGCGGCGAGATGCCGTCCATGCACATCCCCGGCATGCAGTTCGCCTCCGACCGCGTCGTAAAGCCGAAGCCGGGTGGTAGGTCTGCCGACGTGTCGTTCGCCACGTACATCGCCACGATTCCGTCCCTGAGTGGCACAACGACAACAAGACACGCCGTTGCGAGTAGAGCAGTAAGCAACTTCGTCCCACCATTACCGATATTTCAGGGTAGCTGGGAACACAACAGCCCGACAGGATGTCGAGGAGCAATATATCAGACGAAGGACTTGGTTTATTAGGGTAAGCGACTTACCCTGGATACATAGTGTAGGTCATGTCGAATACGAACTTTTCTCGGTATGCCAGAGAAGTACACCCATGCTGCTCCTCGCCCACCTTCACGCTCGTCCATGAGGCGTTGAGATAGTTGCTGAAGAAGCAGCCGGTGGTGGTGCGACACTCCACTTCTATGGGGAAGGGGCCTGCGCCCTGGAACCACTCTATTTGGTTGGACACCACCAGCGGTCGGCTGATGAATAGTTACACTAAGTACGCGCAGTACGCGAGCGTGGACAGGATCACCACCACCGACAGAAAGCCTCCGAACTTCGAGGGTGGCTCCACGTCCTGCGAATGTAAAATCCGAAAATAGCGGCATCGTCTCGTTACAGCACAGCGAGGAAGAGCTGTAGCCGTATGTGCAGTGCGCGGATGTGCATGCTGGGGGCGAGTGCCCAATTCGCGTTTGGCGGGTTGTAATATGTACGACAGCGGGAAGCAGTGGTATGTATGTTCGTACAGTCTTAAGAGACAACGTAAGCAGCGTTTACACGTAAAACTGTACTACGGCTAAGAAATTGGCTACTCCCGCCTCGGCGTCCCACCTGAGCGTAAGCGTCAAAGCGCAGGAGCTTCTCCCCAAGAATACCGTTTGACACCACTTGCACAGCTTGTACTTTACGGGCGGCCTTACGGAAGCGGGCATTCGATTCCGGGTCATCTGCGTCCGCGTCGGAGTGGCTATCCTCGGCGTCGTTGGGCACCACCGTCTTCGCGGCTCGAGGAGCGAAGAGTAAACCCGCCTTCTCGAGTCCCGTGTCGGGCCGCGACTCAGCCACTGCAGTTCCAGCTACTTTAAAATAACACCTACATGAGTTAACTCTGGCTGTGGCTGTGCAACGACGAGTCGGAGTGGCTGCCGATAGATTCCGTTACTGGAGACTGCCTGTTACTAGTTACCTTTATTCGTTTGCAATACACGAGCGCTTGCCGAGCTAATCAGTGAACGAAATGGGATTGAAAAATTCTAATAAGAAAAAGCAATGGAGACCAATAAGCAAAATGAGGAAATAGAGTAGAGGAAAAAACCTAACCTGATCAGTATTGAATGAAAAAAATAAAATAAACAATGGAGCATCAGCTTCTGAAAGATAACTCTTGGTACGGGATATGGGAAGAAATATGTATGTAAATCCACATTACAGTGCAAGTTTGTTTGCGTCCATCAGCGTAGTCAATAATGACTAACAATTCAATTCACATGTATTACAAAGATAACATTGGAATCCATATCAGGAAAGCTAGGGGGAAAAGGAGACCAAGAAGCCTTAGCCCGTGGAGCAAGGAGGCATGCAACAATAGCTGTACCACCCTCATGCGAGGCAATATGCAGATAGGAACCGAGCGTGTCATGAAAAGCCACAAACAAACGATGCATGAAATGACGACGCACGTCCCCAAAGATGAAATCGGCGAAATTGGACATATGTAAACCGCCGTACAAACTCCTTTATGCACGTATAAGTTTCAGACCGCAACGAGCGAGAGTCCGCCGCACCCAAGCTTGGAAAACGCCGAACAACTACCAAAATGGACAAGCGATCAACCAACCCAGCCGCCATTGGAGCCATTCGAGTGTGGCCGTTTGCTTAGAAAACAAATTGCGTAACAATTCATTAAGGCTAATAATGCATAAAGAATGCGCGAGAGCGTAAATGCTTGCAATGTAGTAGCTGAATGGTAATTAAAAAGAGAGAGTAGAAAGCGACATGTCCCCTTCCTCCATTACGATGGTTGAAGTTGCCCAGCCTATCTCGCCTGGAGTCTCGAAGCGTCATGCGGCCTTTGGAAGCTCGTCTCATTACGTGCTAACTCTCGCCTCGGGCGGATGTTATCATGCGCGTCTTGACGCTTAGTTGATCTCACCAATAGGCACGCTCGTATCGTACTTGAACTTGAGCTAATTAGAGTGGTTGTGCAACTGTGGGTGTACACTTCCTGGGAGAGTACGGACTGCAACTAGAAACGATACGTACGAGTCCTCCAACCATTTGTATTGCATAGGACCATACTGCCACACGAGCGACCCCCCGTCATTAGGGGCAAAGGTAGGGGTAATAGTAATGTATAGACTGAATACACAGCGTGTCAAGGGGGGGCGAAGTGTAGATGTCGGTATCAAGCTTAACTTGTTAAGCTCTCATTGCAAGGTTGCCACGGATAGGAGCGGAAGCGGAGCCCCCAAAACCGGAACATTGGATTTCATGCGCGTATTATCTAATGACGATGCGTCCAGAACCATGTGCTTGTGCGGGCCGCAAATCCCAACCACACAACATCTTCATAGCGATCTCGAGAGGGCCCATATCGGTTTCGGCGAACCTAGAAAATGCGACCAAGGACAATGGGTAATAAGGTCTATGAGCATGGACATCGGCGTCCGCTCCCTAGAGATAGAAGCATACGAGGTCGTGGAGGAGGAGCAAGTACCACGGAGATCACCCGGGGGACTCATTGCATCTCGGGCACTTCCGGACATGAGAGGCGTGGCTTGGCTTGAAGCCGAGCACCCGTTGTGCCGTAATCATGTAGTAATCACCCGGAATGCGGAAGCTAATTGAAATTGAAATTGAAATTGTTTACAACATGTACCGTATGCGCCGGTTTTTCACCAAAAAGCCGGATGCGTCGGCTGCTGTCTCTGGGCCCTCCCAACTATGCCATACATGGAACTTACAAGTCAAGGCTAGACCGTGAACCACCTATGTCCAACCTCTCCAAGTGTGGTCGGGGGTTTTACTCCCCCCCGGGGAGGGTCTGAAGCGGGTTAAAGGTGGTGTGCAAGAATGGCTTGGGGAGGTGCGTTATGCGGAGGCTCGGCGAGTGGTCGTGCGTGATTTGGTGCGGTAGACAAGGAGGAGATAATGCGGCCATTGGACAGTGTGTGCATGGAGTGTGGAAAGGATGCGAGATGTGTCGAGTCGTGCTTTGGTGATGAGTTTGTCGGGTGGGTCGGTGCGGAGGGTGAGGAGAGAGGTGAGACTTGCGATGGTGGATGAGTGCGGTGTGCCCGTGCGGCTCATGACTATGGGTAGGATGTCGACTTCGGTACCTGGCCAGTGGTTGCGGATGGCATTTGCGAGGGGTGTGTATTTGTCCCTAATCAAGCGGGCTGTGTGTGAGAGGTTGTGGTCGGTGCAGTACTTCCACTCCCCTATATGTATTTTCCAGATAGATGAGTATCGGCGGCGGCCGTTGTTGTGACCGACGAAGCGAGGTTCGAGGAGGCGTATGAAATCGGGTTTGTGCGCCGGGGGACGTAGTGCAGGCGGGAGGATTTCGGGGGGGAGGATAGCGGGGCACGAGGTTAGGGAGTCGGGCGAGAGACCTTCGTCTGCATCAACAAGGCGGGTGGGCATGTGGGTGGGGTGTGGGGGGTGACAGTCAAGAGGGGTGTAGGTGGGGGTGGAACGGGTGAAAGACTTGATAGGTTTGTTACCGAAGTCTGCAGTGATAGTCTCCCAGCGACCTCCGTTGTGGCGTTCCAGGAGGGATAGTAGGAGTTGTAGCGCGCTATTGTGACGGTCCTGTCTTAGGCCAGACATGGATGGGCAGTTACCGGCCATGTGGCCGTTGCTGGTGAATTGTCCACACATGGGACATGTCATAGTGGGGTTGTGCGTGAGGAGGCGGGTGTTGTGGACGCCCCATATGAATTCTTGTTTGTGGGTGAATTGGGTGTTGGTGAGTGTTGTGAGTTTTTGTGGAAGGTGAAATTGAAATTGAAATTGAAATTGTTTACAACATGTACCGTATGCGCCGGTTTTTCACCAAAAGCCGGATGCGTCGGCTGCTGTCTCTGGGCCCTCCCAACTATGCCATACAGGAATCTTACAAGTTAGGGCTAGACCGTTAACCACCTAATCCAACCTCTCCAAGGGTGTTCGGGGGTTTTACTCCCCCCCGGGGAGGGTGCAAATAGAGGCGAAGGTTGTGTGCAATTAGGGTCGTGCGTGGAGGCAATGTGCGGATGTGCGGCGGGAGGTCGTGCGGGACTTGATGCGGTATATGAGTAAAAGGTGATGCAGCCATTGGACAGTATGCGAGTGGAGTTGTGTAAGAATGCGAGACGTGTCAAGGCGTGCTTTGGAGACGAGTTTATCAGGAGGGTCGGTGCGGGCGGTGAGAAGGGAGGTGAGACTCGTGATGGTGGAGGAGTGCGGGGTACCTGTGCGGCTCATGACGATGGGGAGGATGTCAACCACTGTGCCTAGCCAGTGGCTTCTGATGGCGTTTGCAAGGGGTGTGTATTTGGATCGTATGAGGTCGGCTGTGTGGGAGAGGTTGTTGTCTGTGCAGTATTTCCATTCCCCTATCTGAATCTTTTTTATGGATGCGTAGCGTCGGCGACCGTTGGAGTGACCAACGAATCGGGGTTCGAGGATGCGGATGAAGTCGGGTTTGTGTGCAGGGGGACGAAGCAGGGAGGGGAGAATCTCAGGGGGGAGGACGGCGGGGCAAGAGGTTAGGGAGTCAGGCGAGAGACCTTCGTCAGCAGCAACAAGTCGGGTGGGCATGTGGGTGGGGTGAGGTGGGTGGCAGTCAAGTGGAGTGTGGGCAGGGGTGTGGGAAGCAAAGGATTTTATGGGTGTTTTACCGAAGTCTGCGGTGATGGTTTCCCAACGTCCTCCGTTGTGGCGTTCCAGTAGGGAGAGTAGGAGTTGCAGAGCGATGTTGTGTCGGTCCTGTCTTAGACCAGACATAGAGGGGCAGTTACCGGCCATGTGGCCGTTGCTAGTGAATTGGCCACATATAGGGGGCAGCGCAGGGTGGGGTTGTGAGTAAGTAGGCGGGTGTTGTGGACGCCCCACATGAATTCTTGTTTGTTTGTGAACTAGATATTTGTGAGGGTTGAGTGTTTTTTGTGGTAAGAGAAATCGGCGCCGTCCTTCGCGGCGCGGGCGAGGAGGGCTCCGTGTTGGGTTGATTGCGAGAGAGGAGTGTGTGTGTTTTTAGTGCTGTAGGTGTGTGCGTCGGTTTTGAGGTTGGTGTATCTATAGGGTATGGGGTCCCCTAGGGTTTGTGGGATGAGGGTGTATGGCCATGTCCAGTGGCCTATCGTGACCTCTGAACCTATGGTGTATGTAGTGTCGGGTGAGTGACCATCCGCGATAAGGTTGGCGAGGGTGTCTGCGAGGTCGTTGCCTCGGGAATGGTTGTGGGCTTTGATTTTGCCGAGCTGTGTACGGATGCCTGCGTCGCAGCGGGTTTTAAGGGTGTGTGTGATGGATGAGAGGGTGTCGCGGTGAATGTTGTGGCGGTAAGCGGAAGGGCAGTTTAAGTAACCTTGTATGAGGCGAAGGGAGCACGCACTGTTTGTGAGGAGGTGGGTGCGGCCAAGTTGGAGGCCTATATCTATGCCAGCTAATTCAGCGCGATTTATTGTGTGTGAGGGAGGGGTAGAGGTCACCATGATTTTGATTTTGGTGTCCGAGGCGGGGTGGGTAGCTGCTGCTCCGAGGGGGGACGAGCTTCCTTTTTTCGAGCCGTCTATGTATATAAAGTCCTGCCAGTTCCAAGCAGGGGTGCCTCTGGTGGGGGGGTACGTTAGATGCACGCGGTCCGGGAGGGGGTATGTGAGGGGGTGAGTTGGGTTTGGGGGGCGGTGGTATATACCCGCTGAGTGGGGTGAGTAGGTGCCAAAGATGTGTGGAGGAGGGGGGGTGATGATGGGGTTGGGGAGGTGAGTGTCGTAGATAGATTCGAGAGTGTTGTGAAGTGCGGTCATGGCTGTGGGTGATGGGAGGGTGGAGAGTGCGAGGGGGTTAGCGACGAGGTATATGTCGACCATCCATCGTGTGCCGAATGGGGTAGGGGTGGGGTTGCCAGTGTGTTGGTCGGGGGGTAGGAAGGTGTTTGCGTCATTGGGGAGGGTGTAAAGGTGGTGGGTGTATGGGGAGTTGATGTATTTGGAGTGGCGGTAGGGTGTGTGTTCCCATCGGGGGAGGATGAGGATGGTTGCGCTGGGTGTGTGAGGGGCTGTGAGGTGTGCGCTGGTGATTGCGTGTTCCATGGCTCGTCTCATGCATTCGTGGTCGTATTCGGGGTTGGCTATGTTGGTGCCTTGCCAGGTGTGCGGGGCATTGCTGCCGCTAGATGAGAAGACTATATCTTCGGGGTAGAGGGAGTGGTAGGTGTGGGAGTGAAGGGATTTATTGAGGGGGTCGGAGTAGAGTTCTGTCTGGATGCGGAATGTGTGACGGAGAGCTGTGAGGAGGTCTTCTCTGGTGGCCCATCTATTACGGGTGGTGGTGGCGGGTGTGGGTGAGTGGATTTCTGAGCGGGAACCTAGGCGGGTGAGGAGGTGGTAGACCTCCTCTTCGAACGTATGCTGCGAGAGGTCGGGGCGAAAGAGTTGGTAGAGGTGGCGGACGCGGGGGCCGTTAAGGGTGGTGACCGCGCGGCCGTCGGGAGTGCAGAGTATGGTGGTGTCGTGGAGTGATGGGTGTGCGTGGATAGCGAATTTACCGGTAGGGAGCATGTCGAGGTCGGGGTTGATGGGGTCATGGTTGAATGTGATTAGGGGGTGTGACCACGGAGGGGGTCCGGGTTCTGGCAAAATGGGTGTGGTGGAGGGGACATAGCCTGAGTTAAATGCGGTGAGGGCGGTGGGGCCGGAGGGGGTCTCACTGATGGTGTCGTGGAGTTGTAGGCATGGGGCCCACTGCACTTCGTGGAGGTGGGTGAGGTCGTGTTGTTGGCCGCGAGCACACCACTCGCACTGCCATGTGGCGGGTCCCTGAGCTGGGCGGCATTGGGAGTGTATGGCAAAGTGCGGGCATGTGCAGCAGGTGGAGGAGGGTTCTATGTGCAGGGGGTCATGACAGATGGAGCAGGCGGTGGGGGAGGGGGAGGGGAGGCATACCGATGTGGGAGTGGAGGAGATGAGGCGGAAGCCGTCGTCGAGTTGTAACTGAATGTCCCATTCCGTGAGGTGTTCCGGGGCCCATTCAACCATGTACTGCGTTTGGCCGTATTCTGTGTCCTTGTGTTTGGAAATGATGCGTGTTACGTCGCAGGGGGGGTAGTGGTGGTCTGAGGGGGTGAGGTATTCTGTGTCTAAGTGTGTGGTGGGTGCGGTGGGGGTGGGGTGAGTGGTGCGGGAGGTGTAGATGCCGGATGAGAGGGTGGGGGGTGAGCGGGGGAGGTGAGGGGAGAGGAGGGGAATCCATGAGGGGTGTATAGTGGTGGGGGGGGATGCTTGGTTGGTAGTGAGGCTTGTGATGGGGAGGCGGTTGTGGATAGTATCGAGGGGTTCAGTGAGGATTGCGGCGAGGAGGCGGATGGGAACTGAGAGTGGGGTGGTGGACCCCGTGAGTGTGGTGATGGATTTGCATGATTTGAGGATGAAGGAGGATGAGGTGGCTCTGAGGAGGACTTGTGGCCACGAGGTGATGTTACTTTTCCAGAGGGGGGTGAGGCGGGGTAGGAGGGAGGCGTGTGTTTTGCGGGGAGAGAAATCGCAGTAGGCTTGTTTATATGTGTGAGGGTCGGTGATGTGTGTGGCTTTGTCCCGGAGTGAGGCGAGGAGGGCGTTGTCTTGAGTGGTGAAGTGGGCGCGGATTGTGGAGGCGATAGGGTTGGTGAGGGAGAGTGGAGGGATGTTGTGGAATAGGGTGCCCGCATCGCGTTGAGCTCTGACTAAGCACTTTAGTGTGGGTGGGGTGTAACATGTTGACATGATGGATTCCGAGGGCCAGTGGGAGTACGTGGTGGATAGGGTGCGTATGTGTGCGCGGGCCATGTGGCCTCTGTAGCCTGAGTTGTTCATGATTTTATGTAGGTGGCAAACTGTGAGTTGTGCGGCGTGGGCTTTGAGGGAGGGGAGGCCGTATCCTAGGTCTGAGGTAGGGCGGTGAAGGGCGGTGCGGGGAAGGTTACGTACCGAGGAGACGGCGGAGCGGAGTGCGCGGCAGATTTGTCCTTCGAGAGTGTCGAGTTGGGAGTCGGTGAAGAGGCCGAGCTGGAGGGTGAAATGCTTTCCGATGAGGAGTCCACGGATGACCCTGATTCTGCGGGATTGTGTTAGTGGGGAGGTGGAAAGGGTGGTGATGAGGGATGCAGTGGTACGTTTGAGTTCTTGCCAGTGTTTGGTGAAGTTGAGGGAGGTGTTCAGTTCTACCCCTAGGACGCGGTATGTGTCCTTGGGGCCAATGGAGGGGATGGGGGCCGGGGTGGAGTTTAGGGAGATGAACTGAGTTTGCAGGCGGGATGCGAGGAGGGTAGTGTTGGCGAGGGTGAGGGCGTTGCCTGTGCGCCAGAGCGCGCCGGTGATGCAGCATTTGCGGATGTTGACGGTCATGCCCGTGTAGGCGCTGAAGAGGGAGAGTTTTCTGAGCTGGATGGTCATGTTGGGGGTCGAGCCCGTGGCGAGGCTGAGGTCGTCGGCGAATCCGTGTCCTGGGTATGTGGCTGTGGGTTCTGTGGGGTCGACGTTAGTAGCGGGGGGGCCTGGGCGGTATCCCCGGCTTCCCACCGTGAGCCAGCGAAGAAAGGGTTCAAGGAAGAGGGTGAATAGAAAGGGGGAGAGGGTGTCGCCCTGGAGGGTTCCGCGATTAATGTCTATAGAAGGGGTGGGGCCATGTGGTGTAATATAGTCTGTGGTTGAGACCCCGTAGAGGTGTTCGCATGTGTCGACAAAGGTGGGGGGCATACCGAGTTGACGCATGTGTTTGAACATGATACGGTGGTCCGCGGCGTTGAAGGCGCCTTTGAAATCGGCGTACATGACGTAGATGTCTTTGTTGTGGAGTTTCGCGTCCTCCATTGTCATAATGAGGGAGGAGAGGGCGTCGTGGATACTGCGGTGTTGTCGGAATCCGTCTTGTTGGTCGCTGAGAATGCCGTGGGTTTCGGCGTACTTCGAGCCTGCATCTTTGATTAGTGCTGTCCATAGTTTAAGGAGGTTATTCATGAGGGCGATAGGGCGGTAGTTATCGAGGAGGGAGGGGTCGCCTTTTTTATGTAGGAGGCATGTTGTGCTGTGGCACCAATCAGGAGGGGTGTAGGATTTGTGTGCTAGGAGGGAGAGGAGAGAGAAGAGGGCGGAGCGGGTCGCCGGTGGTAGGAATTTGATTATTTCATTGGGGATACCGTCGGGGCCGGGGGCTTTGCCGGTGCCTAGGGAGTTGAGGGTTTTATCGAAAGTGTCGCGGGTAATCATGTCGGCAAGGGTGAGAGAGGGGTCACCGCGGGGTTCGATGGTAAAGTTGTCGGGGTTGTCGGGGAGCTCCCATGGGGGGGTGGGTAGTTCGTGTGGGGTGGCGCAGCCGAGTTCGCTAGCGAAGTGAGAGTGTACCGCGTCAATGACGGCGGAGGGAGAGGATGCGGTGGTTTTATCGGGTTTGGTAATGCGGTGGAGGGTGGAGGCGGCGCCGGCGGGGGGTAGGAGGCCGCTTTTAATTTTCAATCGGCGGTGGGAGAGTTTGGGGCAGGTGTCGTAGGCCGCATTGGCTCGAGTTTTTATTTTCTTTATCTTATCCGTGGTGGTGGCGTGAAGGAGCTGGCGTATGCGTGCTTGGCACTGTTGTTTGATGGCGTCAGGGGAGAGATAGTCGGTTGTGTTTAAGAGGGCTTGGGCGATGGGGAGGGGGCCGTTATTTTTGCTGCATTTACGGAGTTTGAGTATGTGAGTGCGTGTTTTATTTGTTAGCCAAGTAGGGTCATGGGACGCTTGGGGTGGGCGGGGTTTCTTGGCGGGGAGGAGGGGCCAAACTGTGGCTGCGTGGTTCATGTGATGGGAGAGGAGTGTGGTGAATTGTGAGGCTAGGGTGTCGAGGGTGTCGGGGGAGGCCGAGGTGTGTGAGGTGTTGAGTATTTCTGCGTGGAGGGCGGCCGTTTGGTTGATGAGGTCGGGGGTGCTGGATTGGTACGCTTTTATGTGGTCGGGTGTGAGGGGAAGTCGAAAGGTGAGTTTGCGCGTTGTGTGCATGAGGGAGAAAGGGGCGGGAATGACGAGGTGGATTGCAGAGTGGTCAGTAA
This sequence comes from Tetraselmis chui, assembly GCA_026401115.1. NCBI lineage: Eukaryota > Viridiplantae > Chlorophyta > Chlorodendrophyceae > Chlorodendrales > Chlorodendraceae > Tetraselmis > Tetraselmis chui. Next base: position 90,150 of record JAPMLY010001631.1, read on the forward strand.
AGTGGGAGGGGGAGGGGAATATCGAGCAAGAGGATGGTGGGAGGGTGATAGGTGAAGGAGGCGTGGTGAGCCAGTGGTCAAGGCAGCCCCCGCTGCGGGGGAAGGTAGGGATGGGGTCGTGGAGGGGGTGGAGGTGGGATTTGAGTAAGGAGGTGAAGGCAGGGTGTCCTGTACCTGTGTGGGTGGTCGATTGGAAGTCTCCTCCCCAGAGGGTGCGGTGTTGCGGGTGGTCGTCCGCTAGGCGGAGGCCCCAAGCTGCAACTTCTGCGTAGAGGCGGGTCAGTTGGGGGGTGTAGAGCTGGGGCATATAAGTACCTATAAGGAGGTAAGGGGTGCCTGAGTGGGGGACGATTTTTAGTCCGGCGATATGGGGGATGAGGTGGGGGGGCGGGGTTAGGACAGTGGCAGACTGGAATGAGGCTCGGCGGACCGCGAAGAGAACGCCTGCGTTGGGTAGGGGCACAGTTGAGTAGCAAGGTCGGGAGCTTTTGAGGTGGTATTGGGGGAGGGCTATGCGCCAGCGGGACTTGTGGGTGTCGTGGTTGGTTTCGGTGAGGATTAAGACGTCCGGTTGGTGGGTGGTGGAGAGGTGTTCAACATCCATAATGGAGGTGTGTAGGCCGCGGTTGGTCCGGGGGAGCTGTGGCGATGAAGTAGGTGTGGAGGAGGGCGTGAGTGCCGCACGACCATGCTCTGTCGGAGTCGTTTTGGCGAGGCGGGTTGAGGGAGTGGAGGGTGCCGACGGGAGGGGGGGGAGAGGAGTTCCAGTCGGAGAGGAGGTTGAGAGAGCGGGCGAGGAGGTCGGGTGGGGGGGGTTGATGTAGAGAATCTATCCAGGTAGCGGAGGAGTGAGTAATGTGGAGGAGGCCGAAGTGTGAGTTCTGCCATGTGAGGACGAGGAGAGAGTGGTTGGGCGTCCCCGGGCGGGGGGGGGGAGCCGCGGTTGGCGAGGTTTGTCCAGTGACTGGGGTATTGGGAGTTGTGGGAGTGGTTATCTACTTCGTTGTTGGTGATAACTGTGTACGAGGCGGTGGGAGTCGAGTGGAGTTTGGTTATTGCGGAAGCGAGGCAGGAAAGGTTGGAGAGGTCCTGGTATTGACCCCATTGGAAGGAGAGGGCAGCAGAGGTATCGAGGTAGCCGATGGGGGTGGGGAGGCCGTATTCAAGGTTTAAATCGAATAGAAAGTTATGCATTGTTGTGCAGCAGGTGCGGGGGTTGAAGTGGGCCGGGAGACTGAAGCGTGTCAAGGCGTTTACAGTATGTCTGCGGATGTCGGGTTGGGGAGTGGGGAGGGGGGTGTGGGGTCTAACCTCGGGTTCGTTCTGAGGGGACCTAATGATGATAGTCGGCCTGTTTGGCCGGGGGTGACCTGTGGTGGGGACTGGCACTGGGGGAGTCGGTGTTGGCCGGTTGGGTGCCTAAGGGCTCCGAGTCGTCCTCCGGCTGGTCGGAATAGCCGTCGAGGTCGAGTTCTTCGTCTTCATGAGAGCCGGTTGGAAGGGGGAGGTGGGCTGGGTCAACAGGGGGAAGGGGGGTATTCGTGGCAAAGGGGGGGTTGTGGTCGGGAAGGAGTGGGGGAGAAGGAAGGGCATGGTGGAGATTGAGGGAGGGGTGCGGGGGGGCGCGGGTTGGGGGAGACGGGGAGGGTTGCTTGCGGGAGGGGCGAGAGTGCTTGGTAACTCCTGTCGGGGGTGCGGGTCGGAGTGAGGGGTCCGTGGGGGGGCGAGGGCGGGGAGGGGAGGCTGATGATGAGAGCGGTGCTGGTGAGGAAGGGGTGGGGTGTAGGGGAAGGGTAGGAGGGGGGTGAGGGTGTGAGTAGGGTTGGGGAGGTCGGGGAGGTGGGTGGGGGGTTGATTGTGGGGGAGGGGTGGGGGTGGTGAGGTGGAGGAGTCCATGGGTCCGGAGGAGTCTTCTGTGAGAGTGGGGAGAGGGGAAGGGTGAGGAGTGGTCGGAGGAATCGTGGGGGGGGCTGGGGGGTATGGGGGGGGGAGGCCGTGGTAGGAGGAGGTGGAGGCGGGGTGTGAGGCGGTGGGTTGGTGTAGGGGCCATGTGGTATGGGATGCGAGGGCCGGGGTGGTGGAGAGTTGTATTTCTGGGAGGGAGGAGAGGTCGAGGGGTAGGTCAATGTCGTCCTGCATTTGGAAGTCGGAGGGGTCAAGGTGCCATTGGCTGGGGATGTGATTGTCTGTGAGGTGGCGGGACCATTGAAGGAGAAGGGCGGGGGGGTTGCGGTGGAGGGTGTTTCTTTTTGTGATTGTGAGAGGGGGTGGAGAGGGGGGGTGGTGAAAATGGGGTCAGTGAGACGGGCTTTTCCGAAGGTTGAGTAGTGGTGGGGAGTGATGTTGAGGGTGCAGGAGGAGTGTGTGCGAGCTCCTCTATGGGTGTATGTGTGGGTCAGTGGAATGGTGATTGTGCCGTTGGTTGAGATGAGGATGCAGTACATTTCGGGGCTGAGGGAGATTTGTATGTTGGTGGTGATGGTGCGGGAGTTGGAGGGGTGTGAGCGAAAGTATGAGCCATATGGGAACTTTTTCAGGGTTGTGTAGTGATAGAGGCTGGGGGGTGTTGGGGGGGGGGGGTGGTTGTGGGGGTGTTGTGGGTGAGGTATTCGGTGGCCGTTTGGGACAAGAGGGTGTACAGCCAGTGTGATGGGGGAATGGTGCCGTCTGGGTTAATGCATGGGAGGGAGAGAGAGTGGCGGGACTGTATAAGGACTGTGGTGAGGCATGTGTCGGCCCAGGATATGCCAGGAACAAGTCCAGAGACTGGGGGGGGGGTGTGATGGTGATGGTGTGAAGGTGATTGTGAGAGGGTACGGTTTCATGGGGTGAAATGAAAAAATGGGATGGGATACAGGGCCGGATTGTGAATGGATGGGATTCTTGGGCAGGTGGAGGATATTTACCTAGAATGCGGAGGGGTCGGCCTCGATCGGGGTTGGGGTGTCCCGCGGTTGGATGGCGTCCGCAAACTGAAGGATGAACTGAGCTTGTTCTGGAAGGTCTTCTAGTCTGCATTGTGGGTGAGTCGAGGGGGCTGATCCGGTCGAGGTGAGAGCCGTTGTGAGGTCGGAGGTGAGGAGGTCCTGTAGGAGAGCGATCACCTCTTGGCCGGTGATACCGGAGAACAGGGGGGATCGGATTTTCACACGACGACCTGAGACTGCCGGAGCTGAGGCGTCGCGGAGGAAGCGAATTTTCTGCTGACTCAGTTTTTGCAGTAGCGAAGGGGAGGAGGTCATAGAGGGAGGCATTGGACCGTCCGAATTAAATTCACGGTGGTGTGAAGTTAACTGGTACATGAGTCCTACCGTTATACAGGAGGTGGGAATAGATGGGCAGACTTCCTGGAAGCCCGAATGGAGCTCGACCGGTAGGGGGTGTTATCGTCTCATTTCGGGGCGGTGGGGTGGTGTTTGCGAGAGGAGTTCGCTGACCAGCGCGTGTGGTGGATAAGTTCCCTTCCGATTATATTTCTGATACGGTTGGGGAGATCGGTGAGGGAGTTGATGCATTCGAGGAGCCAGCGACGGGCCACCGAGCAAGCGGATGCGATCGGGTCGGGGTGTGACGAATCCGGCATGAAGACTCCATGGAGCCAGAAGCGGGCCAGGTGAGGGGGGGTGGTGGAGTACTGGCCTGTAAGGAGGAGCGTGTCGATCATTCTGGTGGAGAAGTCGTCGGCCTGTCCGGTAGTCTCGGTTGACCGCGGGATGGACAGGACTAAGGGGGTCTGGAGTCCGCGACGGAGTGGGAGGGGGTCCATAGGTGTGCCCAATATCTGTTGGGGGTGGGGAAGTTGAGAGGTTGAGAGGAACGGGGTCAGCGGGTGTCCCGCGAGTTTGTTCCTGGGGTGGTATAAGTCCGTGAAGCGGCAGTGTTGCGGGGGATCCCTCACAAGCACCTGCTTGTAGGTGGGGGGGGTGGGGGTTGAAGTCATGGCATTCGAGCAGGATGTCGAATGTGGAATATAAGTAGCTGAGGTGTGTGTGGATTTTGGAGTCGGAGATTGAGAGTAGTGCGCGTGTTGGCGGCACGCGACCAGGCCTGATGGGACCTGGGTTTGATGGTTGTTGGCGGCGGACAGGAACGTCCGGACGCTCGGAGGGGCGCGATAGAGCGCGCCGGCCACCGGGGAAGAAGGGTTTTGTAAGTGATGCGTATCGCGAGGGTTTCGCAGTACTTTGACGGGTATATGTGTAGTTTTTGACGCGGATGGCGCGGTAGCTGTCGGGGGGATGAAATTCAAATTCCTGAAAGCTGCGCCTTTGAGTGTGTACCGTCTGGTGTCGCTACGGATCCACTGACCATTTTGAGCTAGGCTCGGGTGGGGTGAGGTGAATGGTACGCGTTGTTCAGCGGCCATGTTCACCAGTCTTGCGCTCGATGGGAGGCCAGGCCCAGAGCGAAGACGATCGGCGTCGCTCATTCGAGCTACCGACCCATCCCCGGTTTTCGTGGTTCAGTAGTACTTTAGTAGTACTTTGGATCTTTTTACTGTCTTTAGTGACGGTAGGATGCGTTTTTTGTGGAAGGTGAAGTCGGCGCCGTTTGCCGCGGCGTGGGCGAGGAGGGCGCCGTGTTTGGATGTTTGTGAGAGGGGTGTAAGTGTGTGCTTGCAGTTGTGGGTGTGTGCGTCGGCTTTGAGGTTTGTGTATATGTAGGGTATGGGTTCCCCTTGAGTCTGTGGTATGAGGGTGTAAGGCCAGGTCCAGTGACCAATGGACACGTCCGAGCCTGTGTTGTATGTGGTGTTAGGTGGTTGACCATCTGCTACTTGGTTAGCGAGTGCGTCTGCGAGGTCGTTGCCGAGTGAGTGGTTGTGTG
>JAPMLY010001632.1:0-55970 GCA_026401115.1 Tetraselmis chui
ATAGTCCTATAATAGCCGCCGGTGTTCCGGACGCGGACTAGTACATATTGGCACATTGTGACATGTGCGGTCGCCGGGATTTGAACTCACGTATGAGGGCCCACAACCTCTTATCGGAGCATGGGTGAGTGCAAGGGTGAGTCGGCTTGAGCAGGTGCCGAGTCACTCTATATGTAACCATCAGGCGCCCGCCGGCGGCGCAGCGGCGGCGGCCCCGGAGGGGGGTGCGCTCGCAGGCCCGTCGGCACCTACCTCTACCTCCACGCGGTGGGCGCTGGTAACCCCATAGCCGTGCCATGCCTGGCACGGTAGGGGGCTGAACGAGGTACCGACAGCTGCGATCCGCGGGATCAGCAGCTGTCGGGAAGCCTTGTACGGAGGGTTTTGGAAAACATAATATCCGTACACCGGCACAAGGATCTCCCGCTCGGCCAGTCCGATATGTTTTTTCCGCGACTAAATACTCGCAGATACTCTCCCGACGATGGGGCGGGGGCGGCGTTTGCGAAATATTGTTTGGCGAAGAAGGGTACGGACGGATCAGCGGTGGGACGAGGGTCTTGGAGATGGCGGCGGACAGCTGGGAAGCAGCGCTAGGGCACGGCGCTCGCTAGCAGCCACCAGCCATGCGAAACCTTGTGGTCTCCCTTGGGGGAGAGGCCCGAAGATACGCAGGACGGAGGCGAGACGCAGCCGGAGGAGCGGCACGGTCTAGCGGCGGAGGTCGGGAGGATCATCCGCCGCCGGAAAAAATACGGTACGGGGGGTTTTCGGTTAAATATTCCCGTACCCACCATCTTTTGAGGATAGCCGATCCCTGGGCATTATCCGTTCCCCCTCCCCTAGTCGGTACCCGGTTATCGACATGCTGCCTCAGGCAGTGTGCCCCGGGTTATCGCAACAACACAGTGCTCGTATAGGCGGCCCCTTAACAACGTAAATCACCGGGGGAGACAAGTGCGGCCAGCACAACGCGATCAGTTGGGTGGTGGAAACAGACGGCAAACGGACAGGGGACAGGAGACATCTGGCTCGGAGGCAGGAGAGCCCGCCGAACACCGTCTGCAGCCTAGCTTTTTTCTCCTCCCAGCCCCCGCGGAGGGGGAGAAGGCTAGACTAGGTGGAGGGTCGCGCCGAGCAAAGCGACCACTATCTCCGATATCTCGGACGGGGTCGAGCACGGATCGAGACGAGTCCGACGATGACCTGCGCGAGGGGGGTTTTCAACCTGCCTTTCCCCCTACCTCCGGCACGACCGGAGTCGCACAGGAGCCGAGGTCAGGCAGGTTCGACTCGACCAGCTCATGCTGACCAGCCTTGCTGATCGGCAACCCCGCCGCGGCTAGAGCACGCCGCGTATCGTGGAGAATAGCGACATTTTTTATTTCATACTGTATCCAGGAAAAAAAAATAGTATAGGTCAGAAAATAGTAAGTACCTGGATACTGGTACGGGTATGTTTTAGACGATATCGTCACTGCCATTGGAGAGGTTGGGATTAGTGGTTCACGGTCTACCTCACGCTTCTAAGTCATGTATGGCATAGCAAAAGGGGGGGCCTACAGACTCCAGCCGGTTTTTACTGGTATTGGAGTGTTTAATTTCAAATTTCAAATTTGTAACCATCACACACAGCGACTCGGCGCTTGTTCCAGCCGACTCACCCCTGCACTCACCCATGCTCCTATAAGAGGTTATGGGCCCTCCACGCTTCCACTGCGTTAGGGCCCATAACCTATTACCGGAGCATCCCGTGACAACTTGGCGCGCTCCCAAGTACCGCCTCAAAATTCGGTATCCTTAGTGTAATTGTACAGTATTCATGTATCGCTATGCACGGGCTAGCTCTTGGGCGCTTTGTGTCAATCTTCGCGGATACATCTTACGCGCGCGGTCGCGCGCGAGTACGCATATGCTACGGATGAGCGTGGGACCAAGACTCCCCCAACAAACGCGCATGTACGGAGACGTGTACGGGCATACAATCCTATAATAGAAATTCCGCTAACCTGGCGCCCGCCGGCGGCGCAGCGGCGGCGGCCCCGGAGGGGGGTGCGCTCGCATGCTAAGGCTATGGATCGATGGTATCGTCGATATTTTACAAGCGCATTTCGCTGTGACTTCGGGTACGTTTCGCATTCGGGGACTCCGAAAACACCACGAAATACGTCGATATAGTCCGGATGATATCATCGATCCCTAGCCTTATCGCAGGCCCGTCGGCATCCCCTCACCTCCCCGTGGTGGGCGCTCGAAACCCCGTAGCCGTGCTAGGCTTGGCACGGTAGGGGGCTAAGAGGGCCAACAACTGGATCCGCAGGATCAACAACTGTCGGGAAAGCCATGTACATAGGGCTTTTGAAAAAAATAATTTCTGTGCGAATACCGGCACCAAGATCTCCCGCTCGGCCCGTTCGATATGCTTTTTTGCTAACAGATACTCATGAATACAACCTTACTTTGAGGGGTGGGGCCTGTACTACGGCAACGTTTGATGCCGAGGAGGGTACGGCCGGATCAGCGGTGGGAGGCGGGTGTTGGAGCTGGTGGTGGCCAGCCGGGAAGCAGCGCCAGGAAAGGGCGCTCGCTAGCCGTCGACCAACCATGTGCCGGTCGAACCTTGCCGAGGGGTGAGGCAAGACATGGCACAGGCCGGTGGGTAGTCGCACACGGAGGAGCGGCTATATGAGGCGGCGGCGATCCTCAAGATCAGCCGCCGCCGGAAAGCCATGTACGGAGGGCTTTTTTTCGGAAACAAAAATAATGTCCGTACCCGGCGTCGAGCTAGTTGGGGAGCAGCACCAGGGTAGGGCGCTCACTAGCGAGCCGCTACGTCGTCTAGCGTCATCTCCCGGGGGGAGGAATTAGCTGGGGCGGCAAGGAGGACGGTCGCGACGGGAGGAGCGACACGATCTGGCTACGACGACCCTTTGGGTCGGCGCCGCCGGAAAACCCGGCATGGTGGGTTTTGTTTACTTCCGGGCGCCCGCGGCCCGCCGGATCCGGCTAAGGTGACCGCCCCCCCCCTTTGCGACACCCACTACCCCGACAGACCTTCATAATCATAGGATTCCTTGAGCGTGGGCCCGGGTGAGCGCGGAGGCCCCCGCTCAAGAACAGGCTGCTCGGTGGACGCGCGATCAAAGGGGGGAGGGTACGGCCACAGGCCGGAAAACCGACAGGTACCCGGGTACCAGACAGAGAAAAAACCGGGGAAATGAGCGGGAAAATTCAGGTGCGGAGGCAAGAGCGCCCATTTTTTCTATGTCTGTGTGTCTCGGTCCCCCGACTTGTCCTCGAGGTGACGGGGACCTCGACAAGGAGGACCACCGCGTCGGTGGACGCGGCAAGACCTTGGGGCGGGGTTTACGGGATGGAGCGGCGGGATCGACGAGCGACCGCGCGAGGAGGGGTTTTTGCCAGCCTTTCCCCTCCTACCTTCGGCAAGACCGAAGTCACGCGGGAGCTAGATTAGGCTGGCCCGTCGTCCCTCCCGAACGCCGACCGGCCTAGGCCGGTCGGCACCCCGGTTCGGTGGGAGCGGGCCGTGCATCGTGAAGGTCGAGCAGCAGTTTAGTTTTGCATTTCTAGACAAGTGGATTTATTTTTAGATCTCTTTTTCTTGATTACAAAATTATTACGCTGTTACTGCTTAGGCGGGGGGACTGTGGCAATTACTGCGGTTGCTTACAGTTTTTTAACTCCCGAGGAACGTCGAGACACATTGCAGATAGGTGTGTCGATAGGTGTACCTGGTCGAAGAGACCCGGCCCCAACTTGCTAATAAGTCATGTATGGCGAAGTAGAGTGGCCCGAGAGACAGCACTCGGTCCAGTTTGCCGGCACATGTTGTGAACAATTTCCAATTTCCATTTTTTCCGCTAACCTATACAAGACGTACTAAAACTGTAAAATTATGTCGCCTCCCATGCTGTCAAAATACCTGCTTTTCGCACCTAGATTTGGATAGTACTGATGATGTGGCACGCCTTCTTGTTCCTCGGGCTTAAGTTTTTTACTCTTTTCTTCTTTTTGCTCTTTCTTGTAAGAAGATTTAATTACATATGGGACGAGATTAAAACGTTGACGGGTAAGAGACCCGGCACACCATAGCCTGTCGCGGAGGAGTGATGGCGGCCGGAGAAGGGCAGTTTTGATGCTTCGTCGCAATCACAACACGTCGCAAGGACTCGAGCCCGATTTTCAGCCTCCTAGAGTCGCGAGGGACAGGCACGGTACGCACCACTTATAAGTCTAAACCGACAAGATGGACGGAATCAAGCGCTTCCCCGTTAGGCGAATTCGCCGCCGCCTCGCGAGTACACGTTAGAGCACGGGTTACCCCGCCAACACCCTCGACTCCTTCTACCTCCGCCATATCTACGGCTGCATAAGACTTCGGGGTTGGGGGTTGCTAGAGTCACTCACGATACTCGCAGGGGGGCTCGGGGGTGGATGTTCGGGGTGGTGGTCTCTCTACTTCCGCCATTGCTATGGCTTCGCTCTTCACTTTCCAACTCCAAGTTGCGTCCACCGCCAGAAAGACGTCTCATTGCGTTCCCAAGCATGCCGAGCATCCCAAAGTTAGGCGACTTTGCCATTGTGCTAGCTTTGGTTTTCGACACTCAAAGGTACATCACGCGCGATGACCTCCAACAAAAACTCAAGCGAGCATCTTGCGGAAGGTTCCAACGGAAGGCTCAAGATGTAAAGACATTATATACTATTTTATGTCCGATATCCGTAGGACCAAATAGTTTATTTTGGCCGATTTCATTATGTCTTGCGACTAAAGCATAGAACGGAATTGTATGGATAGGAAACTACATTACGTAGGCCGAAATTACTTTTGTACGTTTTTGCAAAGGTTACCATTTTGCTCCGTCTTATGTCCCGTCATGCATTTGCTAAAGGTGGGTATTGATAGTAACTTTGAGGCGCCCGCCGGCGGCGCAGCGGCGGCGGCCCCGGAGGGTGGTGCGCTCGCAGGCCCGTCGGCACCTACCTCTACCTCCACGCGGTGGGCGCTGGTAACCCCTTAGCCGTGCCAAGCTTGGCACGTTAGGGGGCTAAACGAGATACCGACAACTGCGATCCGCGGGATCAACAGCTGTCGGGAAGCCATGTACGGAGGGTTTTGGAAAACAGAATATCCGTACACCGGCACATGCATCTCCCGCTCGGACTGTCCGATATGTTTTTTCAGCAACTGAATACTCACATATGCTCTCCCGTCACGGTGGGAACGATGTCTGCGGATTGTTTTCTTGGCGAGGAAGGGTACGGACGGATCGGCGGTGGGACGAGGGTGTTGGAGCTGGCGGCGGACAGCCGGGAAGCAGCGCTAGGGCACGGCGCTCGCTAGCCGGCGCCAGCCCTGCAATAGCTTTAAGTCTGCCCTAGGGGAGAGGCCCGAAGCTACGCAAGAAGGAGGTGGGTCGCGGTCGGAGGAGCGGCACAGTCAGGCGGCGGCGATCCTTAGGATCGACCGCCGCCGGAAAAACCCAGTACGGGGGGCTTTTGGAAAAATATTCCCGTACCCAACATCTTTGGTGGTTCGGCGACTCGATCCCTGTGTCCGACCTACCCCTCCCCTAGTCGGTACCCGGTTATCAAGAGGCTGCCTCATGCAGTGTGCCTAGGGTAATCGTAACGGCACACTGCTCGTAAAGGCGGCCCCCTAGCAACGTAAACCACCGGGGGAGGGTCCGGCCGGCCACAGCTCGATCGTTTAGGTGTTGAAATCAGACGGATCAAGGATAAGGGACATGAGAACATTTGGCTCGGGGGCATGAGAGCCAGCCGGACACCGTCTGCAGCTTAGTTATTTACTCTTCCCAGTCTCCGAAGGGGGAGGGAAGACTCTAGTTCTAATCTGTTCAATTCTGACCTCTTGTACTGCAATGTACTGTTGCAGGACTGTACTCGTCACACTCGTACCCTCCCCCTCTTGACAGATCTTGAGGCCGCCGCGAGGCAGACCTCCGTGGTCTAAGCTCCTTTACTAAAGCAGTTACTGGGACTCATGAATGCGCGCTGGGTGAGCGTGCATGAAGCCAATGTACGCGTGAGTCTTGGCAAACTTGTGCCATTGGGGCGTCTCCAAGAAATCTTCTAACGATGTTGCCCGGTGTACTTCGTTTAACCGGTGCTAGACAGGTGGAATGTTGTCATCACTGAAGTGCGTCATGAAGAGGAGATATTTGCCTCGTCGTCCGGGTAGCGACTTGATGCACACAATAGAAATGTGCGAGACGTCAAACTCCTCGTCGTCTCCTTCAGAAGCAGTTACCGGGGCAGCTGGTCGTAGCGGAGCGGTAGAGCAAGGTCGTAGATTGTTCACATGGAACACAGGATGTAAGCGTACTGTCGCTGGAAGTTTCAATCTGTAACTGTGTTTCCCAATTTGCTCCTGCACTAGAAAGGGTCCAAGCTGTCTGTCTCTGAGTTTCCGGTTCGGTTGTCCTCGTAGAAAAAGATTTGCTGTGACGACTGACACCTTGTCTCCTTTGGTGAAGTGTGGTGTTGTAGACGGTTTTGTGCGCGCTTGCATCTCGTCCTTGTGTAGTTGTAACACATAGCGTATCAAGGTGTGTATTTTCTGTAACACTTTTAACCGTTCAGCTGCGTCTTGCGAAACTGGAATTGACGGTCGCATGCTAAACAACACGTCAGGAGGCTCCTCAGGAGTGAATCCAAAATTTGCCTCGAACGGTGTGTGCTCAATTCCGAGTGCACATTCCACTTGTGGTAGTAGCGTTGTCCAATCAGAGCCATCGTAGCAACAGAAGCAACGAAGAAGCCGCTGAAACGTGATGTTCACGCGCTCTGTCAGTCCGTCTGTTTCTGGATGTCGACCGGAAGACATGTTCATGCGCGTTCCGAGGCGTCGCAAAAGAGTCTGCCGGAAGGCACTGACGAATTTCGGGTCGCGATCACTTATCAGCACACGGGGTAGTCCATGCAAGCGGTAGACTCCCTGTAAAAACAAAGTTGCAGTTTCTTCGGCAGTAACAATCTCTATACACGGCAGAAAACGGGCCATTCGGGTTAGATGGTCTACTACAATCAGCACACCGTTAAAGCCATTGCTCTGAGGTAAGTGTGTCAAGTAGTCAAGACCAACTGTGTGCCACGGTCTAGGTGGAACATGTAGTGGGTAAAGAGTCGCAGCCATCTGCGGTCGAGTCTTTGCTCGTCGACACACGACGCAGTGTTCACAAAAATCTTTCACATCTTGGCGAAGTCGTTTCCACCAAAATCTGTCGAGTGCTTTAGCAAGAGTGCTAGCGACTCCTCGTGACCAGCGGACGAACTTTCGTGCAACTCTGTGATCAATCTCAATCGGAGCTCAGAGTTTTGTGGAATACAGAGGCGATCGAGGCGCCAAAATTATCCGTCTCTTGCTTCAATCCGGCTGTCTTTCGTCCACTCACCCTCGTCCCCATAAAACGAGTCTTGGGAGTACCCCTCGCGAACGAGATCAGCGAACTCAGGGCTCAGCCGCAACGCGTTAACAGTCAATAAATTTAACTGTGCGTCGTCAAACAACAACTGGGACTTCCGTCGTAATTCTTGATCTGACGGAACCTCGCCATCCCAAAATAATGGAATTGTGGCCTGAGGTACGAAGTCTGGACGCCGGCTTAACGGGTCAGCTTCGTTCAGAGCTCCCTTGCGATATGCAAGTGTCATCGAGCCCACAAACGGTTGCAAATCCCGCAGGTATCTTGCTTGCCGCTTGTTCAGCATGTTGATCGGTTGCCCGAGCACATGTCGCAGTGTGTCGTGGTCAGTTACGACAAGGAACTTAGAGCATCATTCAAGATAGCACCTCCAATGCTTGATAGCTTCGCATACGGCCAAAGCTTCTAAGTCGTACGCAGAGTAAGTGTTAACACGCTCAGCTTGATTCAGCTTTCGCGCCCAATAAGAGACTAGTTGAAGACCTCCTCCTTGGTCTTGCAACATGACTGCTGCAATCCCCACTGTTGTAGCATTTGTAGCCACGGTGAACGTCGCGTCCGAGCCGACCTCCGGAAGGATCAAGCATGGCGCGGAAATGAGCCGTAACTTGAGAGTCGCAAAGGCTTCCAAACAGGCACGTGTCAGCGTGACCCTCTGTGGCTGGGACTTCCGCAGTAAGTCCGTCAATGGAGCCGTAAGGTCGCCAAAATGATGAATAAATCTGGCATAGAAGTTGCATAACTGTACGAAACTGCGAACCTCCTGTTATGCTGTCAGTTCCTCTCGAATGTGAAAGTCGGTTGACTGGTCAGCGGCTGGCGTAAGTTCACTGACGTACAATTCCGCACTACGTCCCTTGCTGCGGCGCGTCTTGCGCATGAGTTTCTGAACTTTAGTAGATGACATTAGTAGACACTCAGGGCGTCGTTCCTCGAGCGTAGTGTCCACTGTTGTGCCGTCCATTACAATAAAAACCATGGTTGAACCATATTGTAAAGAGGCATGTTCGTCATCAAGCCATGGTAAACCGAGGATTAAATCAGCAGCACGCAAATCACGTAAGACGTAAAAAGTCCGGTGAAATTCGTGTCGAGCCAGCTCAAAAGTAACGTCACAGACTGTCGAAGAAGTCACTCGTTGTCCGTTGGCGAGTCGAACATGGGGTCTTAGTCAAAGACTTCCGAGTCTGTAAAGCAAAGCGTCGTACGAAGTCCTCAGATACGAAATCAAGCGTCACAGCGCAGTCCACTAATCCAGTAATTTGGTGTCCGCCATCATGAGTTTTAAGAGTCAGCTCAGTTCGAATTAACGGGCAAGCTTCCGTGAGGTCAGTCACTAGTGATGTAGCTGGCGAAGAAAATTGTTGTATCGTAGCGATGGACTCTTCCGCGTCGCCAGGAGGTACAGGTACCAAGTCATGTTGATCAGTTTCTGCAGGTGCTGCCGAGTTGTAAAAAGTACAATTTGCGTCGACTAACCACAGCTGTACATGCCAAGGGGCTGGAGCAACCACCTCCTGTTGTGCTGGGTTCTCCAGTGACTTGCGAGTGAAAAGCTGTGTCCGCGCTGGGAATTCCTGGTAGAGTTTCCAATGCTTAGTCAGTTGAGCAAATTTTGCCCACTTTGGTAACACAAAAACAGCCATCGTAGATGTCGGAGATGTTCGACGACAATCCTCAAAGTGTTGTGCAATCCGTTCAGCCAACTCCCAGGGTGGATTAATGAACACCCGTTCTCGTGACAAGTCTCTCTCAAGAATCGAGTCACTCGACGAACAGTGAGGTAAGTCACCGTGCGAGTTTAGACCTTTATCATCTACACATCCTTCCAAAATGAAGTCGAATCGTGCATGAAGAGGGTCAAAAACAGAGTCATCCAGTTTCCAATCAATTGAACGTATGGTTACATGTTTACGACTCTGTCTCTGCTTTGTCTGACGACGACGACATGCGACTAAAGCTACGGGCGCCGCGACTGTAGTCGATGAAGGTGTCGAAGGTGAGTCGACGACCTCCGTCGCTAACAGTATATCAGGACGAACAATAGATGTAGCCGGCTGCTCCAGTTCGCTAGTAGAACAGCCATGCCACCATCATTGCTTCCTAAACTGCGGCGGTTCCATAGGCGCCTTGCCCTTAAGTTCCGGGCACTTAAACAGTCGGTGTCCCTTCTTGTGGCACTTAAAACAGAGTCCCTCCTCCATATGCCTCTTGCGCTCTGCAGGTGTCATCGCGTTGGCTACGGCGTTGAAGTCAATGCGACCAGTGTTTGAAGATGTTTGACCATGACCTCCACCTTGATTGCTTCCACGTCCACGACCTCGACCACGTCCACCACCATAGCGCTTCCGGATCTCTGAAGCTCTAACGATTGGGTCCTCAAAGCTGCGCTTGTTAGAGGTTTGTCCGCTTCCAGATGCTGTAGATGGACTAGCTATAGACCTCATACCACCGAGTTCCGGCGAATTTGTTACGACGTCATTCAAGAAGTTTTGTAGCTCCACCAGAGTGAGGTTGTAACCATTCTGAGACCGGTGTGACTTAGCTTTGGTCTTCAATGCAAAGTTCGCCATGCCATTGATGAAGCGTACACATTGAACATCGGCCGTAAGGTTCTGGCGTGATCGACGTAAGAAGTCATTAAACTGCTTAGCGTAGATAGCGTAACTCATGCTGCCTTGCGTAAGGTTGAGCAGAGCGTTGATCGCGTCATCTTGGATGTTAGGGAGAAACGTTGTCTTACGTAGCTCCGCGACAAGCTGGTCAAATGTAGATGGAATAGCAGCCTGAACTTTCCGATTCAGCCACCAACCATTCAAGTGTCCAGCAAACTGTGAAGTAAGCCAGATAACTGAGTCGTACGAATCAGCCGTAATACCGAGCAAAAGAAAACGCTGAGGTTGTGCTTCAAGCCAATCCTCCAAATCACGAGCATCTGAACCAGTCTGAAACGGGGAGTTAATAGCAGCCTTGCGTTGCGACTCCGTTAGGGTCACATGTAGTCCAACCAAGTTCCGCGTAGGCATAGGTGTACCCACACGTAAATCAGTCGGTGTCTCACCACAGAGCTGATCAATGTAGCCACGAATCAGTAGCCAGACAAGACCGGAATCAACCGTTGAAAACCGGGGGTTCATGACGAACTGCCTCGGGATAGTCGTGTCATCGTGAAAGAGTCCTTGAGACGTATAGACAGCGCGACGAAAAGTCTCCCATTGAGTCACGTAACCGAAGTGAAGTAACTCGCTCTTATGTTTCACAGCAGGAAAAAACCCCGTCTTGGCGGGCGTAAGATTCAGACCACCGATATCGAGTGTTTCCGGGACGACGTAAGTACCTTCCGGATTAATTGTCGACTGGGCTGTAACAGCCTGCTCGAGCTGAGCAGGAGTACGGAGGTGGCTTTTAACGTACGGAACGGGAACATAAGCCGAGTAAATGTAGACAAGTTGTTGTCCGTCAGGTAACGCAACTTGAACAGAGGCGTCACTCAACAGCGTCAAATCATCCGGAGTCAACGTAAGGCTAGTTTCCTCACGTAACTCACGAACGGCTGCATCAACAGGCTCTTCGTTAGCTGCAACGGAACCAGCCGGAAACCAAGTTTTACCGGTACGAGGCTCGCGTTGTAATAACACAAGCTTAACGTTCGACAATTTAGTCCCTCCAACATGAAGTACGACCACCACGTCACGTCCGGGTCCAACAGAAGCCATTACGAGTCAATCAAGCAATGTCGAGCGAATCAATTGGTAGCGAAAACGTGCGTCGACCAAAGAGTTCCGAAACAAGTGTGGCGGTTACAAGCTATACGCTAGCACAAATCAGTTCTAATCTGTCTAGTTCTGACGTTGCAAGGAGGTGCTATCTTGAAGGATGCTCTAAGTTCGAATTCCCTGTCACACTGGGTGAGTGGACAAAAGACAGCCGGATTGAAGCCAGAGATGGATAATTTTGGCGCCTCGATCGCCTATGTATTCCACAGAACTCTGAGCTCCGATTGAGATTGATCACAGAGCTGCACGAAAGTTCGTCCGCTGGTCACGAGGAGTCGCTAGCACTCTTGCTAGAGCACTCGACAGATTCTGGTGGAAACGACTTCGCCAAGATGTGAAAGATTTTTGTGAACACTGCGTCGTGTGTCGACGAGCAAAGATTCGACCGCAGATGGCTGCGACTCTTTACCCACTACATGTCCCACCCCGACCGTGGCACACAGTTGGTCCTGACTACTGGACAAGAGAGCAATGGCTTTTACAGTGTGCTGATTGTAGTAGACCATCTAACCCGAATGGCCCGTTTTCTGCCGTGTACAGAGATTGTTACTGCCGAAGAAACTGCAACTTTGCTTTTACAGGGAGTCTACCGCTTGCATGGACTACCCCGTGTGTTGATAAGTGATCGCGACCCGAAATTCGTGAGTGCCTTCTGGCATACTCTTTGGCGACGCCTCGGAACGCGCCTAAACATGTCTTCCATTCGACATCCAGAAACAGACGGACTGACAGAGCGCGTGAACATCACGTTTCAGCAGCTTCTTCGTTGCTTATGTTGCTATGATGGCTCTGATTGGACAAAGCTACTACCACAAGTGGAATTTGCGTACAACGCCTCTCGTGCACTCGGAATTGAGCACACACCGTTCGAGGCTAATTTTGGATTCACTCCTGAGGAGCCTCCTGACGTGCTGTTTAGCATGCGACCGTCAATTCCAGTTTCGCAAGACGCAGCTAAACGGTTAAAAGTGTTACAGAAAATACACACCTTGATACGCTATGTGTTACAACTACACAAGGACGAGATGCAACCGCGCACAAAACCGTCTACAACACCACACTTCACCAAAGGAGACAAGGTGTCAGTCGTCACAGCAAATCTTTTTCTACGAGGACAACCGAACCGGAAACTCAGAGACAGACAGCTTGGACCTTTTCTAGTGGAGGAGCAAATTGGGAAACACAGTTACAGATTGAAACTTCCGGCGACAGTACGCTTACATCCTGTGTTCCATGTGAACAATCTACGACCTTGCTCTACCGCTCCGCTACGACCAGCTGTCCCGGTAACTGTTCCTGAAGGAGACGACGAGGAGTTTGACGTCTCGCACATTTCTATTGTGTGCATCAAGTCGCTACCCGGACGACGAGGCAAATATATGCTCTTCATGACGCACTTCAGTGATGACGACATTCCACCTGTCTAGCACCGGTTAAACGAAGTACACCGGACAACATCGTTAGAAGATTTCTTGGAGACGCCCTAATGGCACAAGTTTGCCAAGACTCAGACGTACATTGGCTTCATGCACGCTCACCCAGCGCGCATTCATGAGTCCCAGTAACTGCTTTAGTAAAGGAGCTTAGACCACGGACGTCTGCCTCGCGGCGGCCTCAAGATCTGACTGTACGGGTCTGACGAACCTCTTGTACATGTACTCGTTACTAATTCCAATTCGTGATTTTCCATCGGACGGACGTACAAACGTGGGTACGTCGCTACTGCAATATTCATAAGGGTAATGATGCTACTGTACGACCAGTACCTCCCGGTACGTACAGATACGCACAGTTAATCTAACTAGCTAGAAGACGCGCCTAAGCGAGTTCTATGATACAAACAGGCCGCGTCGTGATTCTCCATGCTAGACGAGCCGCGTCTCAGGACAGATGACGACGGTTGGAAAGCCCTAACGCCTGACACGTAAGCGAAGCAAGCAGGCGTAAGCTCGCTGGGCAGAAACCTATTTAAGCCCAGTGCAGTAGAGGGAGGTGACAGAACCATTTAACAATTCCATTGTTCACTTACAACATATGCTGCTTAAGTGCAACAGTGAGATATATTCTCAACATCTTTCACCAACAACGTCTTTTGCCATCTTGCAACGTCAAAACTAGAGAGATTGAAACTGATTTTTGCTAGCGTTTAGCTTAAGGAGGCTAACCGCCACACTCGGCTAGGTGGAGAAGTGTGTCGGGAGGAGCACCTACTACCTCGGGCGAGGAAGAGCAAGGATCGAGACGGGACCGACGAAGAACCAAGCGAGGGGGTTTTCACATGCCTTTCCCCCTAGCTCCGGCACGACCGGAGTCGCACGGTACCCGAGGTCAGGCACGTTCGTCTCGACTAGCCCACGCTGACAAGCCTCGCTGATCAGCATCCCCGCAGCGGCTGGAGCACGCCGCGTATCGTGGAGACTAGCGACACTTTTTAATTCATGCTGTATCAAAAAAATTACACGTATAGATAAAAAAATAACAAGTACCTGGTTACGTGTATGTTTTGGACGGTATCGTCACTGCCAATGGAGAGGTTGAGATTAGTGGTTCACGGTCTACTCTAGCTTATAAGTCCAAACATAATTGGCGTTGAACGGGGGGGCCCAGAGACAAGAGCCGGTTTATAGTGGTATTGTTGTAAACAATTTCAATTTCAGTAACTTTGAATTCCTAGGCGCAATTTTACTATCGGAGGCGCCTAAGGTTGGGTTTCATCATTTACCCTAGGGCACGTTTGCCAAAGATGTCAGCTTGCTTACAATTTGGCCAAAAGACACCCACAGACAGGGTCTGGGGGTCGATCAGCGCAGGATTATAGGGATGGGTGGGTGGGTTCGCGCGAAGCCTAGATTGGCTGAGCGCGAAAGCAGAGAGTGCCTAGGCTCGTGGCTAGCTACGGCTTATAAGGCACGGGCTAGCTAGAGCTGACCGTTGGGGAAGTCGTTGGTCGTTGGCTGCGTCTAACTGCTTCGGGCGAGGTGGTTGCCCTGCAGGTGAGACGCGCCGATATTAACGGTAACAGTAACCGCTAGAGTTACTGTCCCGTACACATGATATTGGATATGCAAACCTCTAGATTCAAATCAATCTGACCATTTACCCTAGGGCACGTTTGCCAGTAACCTAAAGCCAAAGGCTTGCACAGCCAGAATTAGTGTTGCGGGGGGGACGGAGTGAGCCAGCCGAAGAACCGCCAAGCAGCAGGTGTTGGGGTCATGGTTGGGTCAATATACTTTCCTTCAGTCACAGAGCTGTTTTTGGCCCAGCCACCCATAAATTTGATTACGGGGAGGGGCGCGCCGATGCAGCTGGCAGCGGACGCCGCGCCTTTCCGCAGGCTGTGCGATGTCCATTTAAAGCCGGCGGGCGCGGACGAGTTGATTGTGAGGAGGGCGAGGGAGAGCCAGGTGGAGATGGTGGACGCGGCACCCCAATCGGCGGAGGGTTCTGAAGGTGAGAAACTCCAGAAGGCGAGCGGGGGTGGCTTGCTGTAGAATTTTGTGCAGAGTATAGCGCGTTGTTCCGTGTAGTAGTCGATCAGGTTCGCCAGGACTGGGTTAGCCGCTGTAGGGATAGCGATGACCAGTTTGTTGCTGGTGTCGCGGCGCTGGTCGCCTTTAGACTTCCGTACGTAGAGGCAGATTTGCTGTGAAGGCTTGTCGACCACGAGGTCGCCGGTTTGGCAACGGGCGCCGGTTTCGGCGCGGCAGAAAAACGTGTAATTAACGCACACCGCTAAACATGCCCTGAAGCGTTGCATCTGGGGGAGGGCAGCAGGGGTCCACGCGAAAGTACCGTGAAGGGTGTTGGCGTAGTGTAGGATGTCTAGGGCGACTTGTGCGGGGAGCGGGAGGCGAGCCGTGGTAGGTATCATGCGGTGTTGGAGCATTTCGAGGCCACGGCGGGCGTCCGCCAAAAGTTCGCCCACGGCGACAGGTTGGCGCCGGTGGTCACGGAAGAACTTGTTTATGGCGGAGAAGTAGGGTTGTAGCGAGCTCGCAGCGACCGTTCCGAGTAGGGCCAGCCAGGCTGTGTAACGGACCATCGTGGCTGGTGTGGCATGTAGCGGGGCGATGTTCTCTTCTGCACAAAAAATAAAAAATTGTTTGATTGCGCTCTGGTAGCTGGTGTACGTCGAGGGCGCTAGCGAGTTGCTGAGTAGGGCAACCGCCGTAACCCCGAGTCTGTCCGATCCTAGGAGGTCTTGGAAAGTTTCAGCTAAATCGGTGGACCAGGGCGACTGTGCTGCTTCACGGCGTAACCCGTAGCGCGGCGGTCCTGTACGCAGAGGAAGGATGTGCTGTACAGGCGTCTTTAATCGGTCCGGGCGTATCGCTCGGCCAATCGCACCGCGTCGAGTGTAGAGCCAAGAGGGGGTGCTAGCCGAAAGGCCACGATGCTCCACGCGGGCGGCCCGACCCCTTCGTGCTTGCCCAGCCTGCCTGGAAAGAACAGGTCGCGGGACGCTGGGAAGTGCACGGTCTCGGTGGCCAAGCGTGCGAACGCGTGGTACCACGTCTTGTTTCGCCAGTAGGGGGCGATGACGGTCGCCGGTGCTTGAGCTTGTTCGAGTTTTGCTGCCAGCGCCGGTAGGGCAGACCAAGGGGGGTTGCAGTAGTTGTTTTCGCACTTCCACGCCGCGTCGGGGAGGTGTAGGCAGTCGATGTCTTCGCACAGGGGGTCGCGCCAGCGGGCATTGAAGCGTGGTAGCTGCGTGTTGAGCATCGAGGCGAAACGGTCGATAGTGTGCGGCCCCCACTGGCGTTGAAGGTAGGCGAAAACACGAGGGTTGAGCTGCCAGTCTTCGTAGTCCAACTCTCGGCTTAGCGCGTCGGCCCATATGTTGGCCGCCGAGCGGATGTAGCGTGGCCGGATGTTGATGTCGTTGCTGTCGAGGAGGTACCACAAGCGACGGAGTTCGGCCATCATGGCAGGCGAGCGCGAGGTGAGCTTTGTGAGGGCGGCAACTACCGCCGTGTTGTCCTCGTGTAGGAGGACTTGCCGGCCTCGGAGCTGTGGTAAAAAGGATTCCACCGCGTGTCGCACCGCTCGAAGTTCCTTCCACGTGATGTGTTGTTGGCGGTCGGTAGCGCTCCAAAAGCCCCGGGCTTGATAATTGGAGTCTTCGTTGAGCACGGCTCCCCAACCGTAGTCGCTCGAGTCGGCGTGGAGGTAGGCGGTCTCGATAGGCTTGTAGATGGACCGGCCGTTGTGTTGAGTGGGGACCGTGCGCCACCACTCGAGGTCTCGGCGTAGTTGGTGGGTGAGACGGACGCGTCCGCCCCACCCAACCCGTGTGGCTAACACGTTGTGGAGCTCGCGTAAAAAGAAGCGCGCGGGGGCGATGGCGAGGTAGAGGAACTGCGCCTTTCCGGCGAAAGCCGCAAGCTGTCGAGTAGGTAGCCATCGGGCGTTTGACGCTGCTCGGCCGAGTAGAGATGAAGCTTGTTGCGCGAGCTGTTGGAGCTTTGCGGGGGGGGCACGAAACATGCCGTGACGGAGGTCCACCGTTAAGCCCAAATGGTCGCCTACTTGGGTAGGTGTCCAAACGCCCTTCTTGGGGTTGCGTTCGAGGCCGAGGCTGTCTAGTAGGGCTTGAACGCGTTCTCGCAGTAGGAGGGCGTCCTCGTAAGAGTCGGCGAGGAAAAGGAAATCGTCCATGTAGGGTAGGAGTCGAATTCCCCGCCATCGCGCGTTTCGGAGGAAGCGCTTGGTGGGGCGGCGACCGTGAAGGGAAGTAGCCGTTGACACCGGTTGCGGGGGGCGACGTAGGTGGTTTGTGAACACTTGAGTTAGCTTGCAAAAGTAGTAAGCCGACCCCGACCAGCCCATGGGGAGGCATGCTAGGCGCCATAGCGTGCCGCGGTAGTTGACCGTGAAGAAGTCTCGGTCTTCCTCCCGGATGCCAAGGGTGTAGTACCCGTCGGCAAGGTCGAGGGAGACGAAGTAGTCGCCCGGCCGCGAGAGGTGACGTAGGTGTTTGAGCGTCTCGCACGTCATAGTGAAGGTCGAGCAATAGCGGTTGAGTTCTCGAAGGTCGATAATCAAACGCCATTGGTTGCACCCGGGTTTCGGAACTAAAAACATCCGGGAAACGTAGCGAGGGTTGTCCGCCGCTCCCAAGCTCCGCAAGCCTCGAAGCGGGGGAGCTCCGAGTTTAGAAACTCGAGTTGGGCCGGCGTCGCGTCGAGCATAGAGATGCCGTGATTGAAGGGCTTGGGGCGTAGACCTTGTTTGAATTTTACGCGAACGCCATGGCGGATCCAGTTTAGGACTTGGCCGCTCGCTCCGATGCGCTCCCACTCTCGCCATCTTCGACGCACGCGGTGGCGCATGAAGGAAGACGTCGGGGAGCAGGAATCGGAGCGGCGGGCCACACCGTCATTTCTTGGTCGGGGGTTTAGCCGAGTCGGTCGGCTTGGGGGCGGAAGTGGCGCGTGCTGCGGCTGCTGCTGCTGCAACGGCCTTGCGTTTGTCGGCGGCGGCTTTGCGGGTCCGCGCATCGGGGCCGGGGGGCCTGTCTGGTGTAACTTTCGCGAAGGCAGCTCCGGCGGCGGCCTTGCTGGCGGCGTGTAAGCTGACTTCCAGCGTGCGGTCGACGAACGCTTGGCGAAGCGCATCCAATGTGCCGGAGACCGCGGCAGGGCGCGGTCGGCAGAAGCGCTCGTGGGCCAGTTCGGCAAAGACGCGGTCCGCATCTGTGCTCGTTTGTCCGCCCTTGGTGAGGCGGAGGAAGCCCAATCTAGTACGGGCGGCCTCCTCCGTCGCCATGTGGGTGCGATGACCCGCTCGGATGAGGGTAATCGCTGCCGCCTGCTCTGCCGGTAAAGGTGTGCCGTGCGACAGCGTGTCCAGTGCCTCGCCAATTGCCGCGTTGGCGCAGCTGTCGAAGAAGGCATAGCACCCGATGTGTAGGTACTCGTCGTAGGCTGCCTGGGTGCGTTTGTCGCTTAGAGAACGGGCGGTGTCGTCCGTGAGTGTCCACATACGTGGCTCGTCGACGTCGCGAGGGGGACGTTCGAGGCCGGCTGGGATGACTTCGCCGTAGTAGGTGAAGTCGACGAATTCGGCCGCAGAGGGGTCGGGTTCGTCGTCAAGCATGTCGATAGGTGGCTCAGGGGCCTCCTTACCACCCTCCGTCGCTGTGGTCGCGTCGGTGGGAATGGACTGCTGTTGATCAGTACTAGCAGGTGTGGCTGTCGGCTGTCGAAGCTGAGCGAGTAAGGCAGCGTTAGCCGCCAAAAACTGCTCAGTAATGCGTTGTTCCGATGCCAAAACCGCCGTACGAATCTGTTCGGCTGTGCGTTGTTCGAGTGTGGTAGCGTGAGGGTCGGCCGCAGCTGCGGATGTAGACTGCTCAGGCTGCATAGTGGGGAACTGCGTAGCTGAACGAGGGGAAGTGTCGCGTGACGCTCGAGTGCGCATGGGACGAAAGGTAAAACTGACACCCTGCTCGACTACTAGAGTCGAGACTGCATTCGCGCGAAGCCTAGATTGGCTGAGCGCGAAAGCAGAGAGTGCCTAGGCTCGTGGCTAGCTACGGCTTATAAGGCACGGGCTAGCTAGAGCTGACCGTTGGGGAAGTCGTTGGTCGTTGGCTGCGTCTAACTGCTTCGGGCGAGGTGGTTGCCCTGCAGGTGAGACGCGCCGATATTAACGGTAACAGTAACCGCTAGAGTTACTGTCCCGTACACATGATATTGGATATGCAAACCTCTAGATTCAAATCAATCTGACCATATTATGAATATGATGTTGTACATTCATACGCGGTACCGTGTACGAATTATCATATCGCGACTTCCGCGGATCCGCACGAGTTAAAACTAGTCTTTCACCCGCAGACTTCTTATTATCGGAGGTGCCCGTGAGACGTTAGGTGTGTCGATAAGTGCGTGCGCCGAGGCGTTGTGTGCGATGTTTACATGAGAAGTAGCGGAAAAATGACACATTGTTGCTTGTATTTTGTTTACTCGTACTAGGTCAACTATACGTATCCATTCATAACGCCCACAACCGTGAACGTACCTGTCTTGAAAACGATGTACTATAATAGCCCCGCTAGGTAATTGCCATTAATGCAAGTAAACAAATATCCACTTGGCGCCGCTCTGTTAATCCATGTACACACGGAATGGCATGAAGGGGGTTAGAACCGCCCGACCGCCGCTTCCCGGAACGGAGATGTACGCCTTATCCAAGTACCGCCAAAAGTCGGTACCCGATAGGAACATATTGTGTATATGAGCCCATCGCATCGCATCGCGACTAAGCGGCGAACACCTATAGCGAACACCTATAGGTGGAGGGCCAAGACTCCCCCGGAGTCTAGCGTACATATGTGTCCATTAGTAGTCCTACGGAGGGATATGTAAACACTCCCCCTTAATGGACAAACTCCGGGCGGTGCCCTAGTAAACCCCGCGTAAACGCGGAGGGCCCATAACATGTTAATCCATGTACGCACGGAATGACATGAAGGGGGTTAGAACCGCCGCTTCCCGGAACGGAGCGGTACGCCTTATCCAAGGACCGCCAAAAGTCGGTACCCGATAGGAACATATTGTGTATATGAACCCATCGCATCGCATCGCGACTGAGAGGCGAACACCTATAGCGAACACATATAGGTGGAGGGCCAAGACTCCACCGGAGTCTAGCAAACATATGTGTCCATTAGTAGTCCTACGGAGGGATATGTAAACACGCTCCCATGAAACGCTTGATAATCATCGTATGCTTTGGCTCCGGCAGCGCCTTCGCCAGGCCATCTGCCAACATGTTTGCCGTGCTAACTGACGCAAGTGCGATTGCTCTCGCATCCACAAGTTTCCAAATGCAATGGTGCTTGATGTCGATGTGTTTTGTATTGTTCGAAGTTATGAGGTTGTTACAAGCCTTACCACTCCATAAATGTCTTCATAGTTTCTTATGGCACCGTGTTGGCATTGGTGGACATCTTTCACCTATTGCCGAAAGTGCACCGCGCTTTGACATGCGTGGCTCACCGCAACGTAGTATGCTTTTGTGGTTGATAAACGCACCACTTTGTACTGCTTGGATGTCCAATTGACTGCTCCACCATTACATATGACTACTTTCCCCGACTATGATCATCAGGTCGTCGTTTGCATTGTCTACGGACGGCATGCCATAAGTGATGCCTATGGATCTTGTGCCAATGAGGTAGCGTAGCAAGCGCTTGAGGTGCTTCACGTGCAGTTGCGTAGGGGCAGTCTGCCGCCTGCAAATCACGTCGGTTGCAAATGCAATATCGGGTCTCGTGCACATGCATAGGAATAAGTTCACCCACCCGAAGACAACACGGAAGGTCCCGTGTTCCGCCGGTGGCCTCAAGCCCACCTTTTCATTGTCGGATACGACTTCTCCGTTCCGATAGTGTGTGGGTACCATGGGTACCTTCGAGAGCGTGTTGTCCAACATGTCGTACTTCTCCGTAATCTCCTTGGCGTATTGTTCATTGGAGAGACTGATGGTCCTTGCTTCTATGTTTCTGACAATATCCATCCCGAAGGTGAACTTGATGTTCTTACAAAAGTCCGTAATGCGGAACTCGTCCCTAATGACCCGCTTCGCCGACTCTTTCCTTTTGAGAGAGTCCGAGACTACGATAATGACGATAGTGCAATGCATATCCCATGCAACGGGTGGTTTATGTTTTAGAGGTTGGTGTCATGCGTTGCTCGGTTAAGGTCGAGTGCCATAGGCCTCCAACTCGGCCATACCCACTTTCTTACACACAATGCGTGCCCCCCTCCGCCTGATACACGGCTACATGAATTGCCCATCCGCCTACCGCCACAACATCCACCGAGACACGCTCCTCTCCATCACAAACACCCTCAAAACCCGTTGCGACTCAGTCATCCGCACACACCTCGGCAAAATTAAAGCACACAACCACTCATTAGGCAACGACCTCGCAGACACCCTTGCTAACCAGGCTGCGGACGGACACTTACCCGATACTACATACACCATAGGCTCAGACGTGTCGATTGGCCACTGGACCTGGCCATACACCCTCATACCACAAACCATTGGGGAGCCAATACCCTACATATACACCAACCTCAAAACAGACGCACACACATACAGCACCAATCACACACACACCCCTCTCACACACCACCAAACACAATGACCTCCTCGCCCGCGCCGTGGAGGATGGCGCCGACTTCACATTCCACAAAAATACACAACACTTACCAACATCCAATTCACCCACAAGCAAGAATTCATGTGGGGCGTACACAACACCCGCCTCCTCGCCCACAACTCCACCCTGCGTTGCCCTATGTGTGGCCAATTCACTAGCAACGGCCGCATGGCCGGTAAATGCCCCACCATGCCTGGGCTAAGACAAGTCCGCCATAACAGCGCGCTACAACTCCTCCTCTCCCTCATGGAACGCCACAACGGCGGCCGATGGGAGACCATCACCGCCTAGTGTGGTAACAAACCCATCAAATCATTTGTTTCCCCCACACCCACCCACACCCCTCTTGACTGTCACCCCCTCACCCCACCCACATGCCCACCCGCCTTGTTGTTGCTGAGGAAGGCCTATCGCCCGACTCCCTAACTTCATGCTCTGCGATCCTCCCCACCGAGATTCTCCCCCCCCGCGCTACTACCCCCGGCACACAAACCCGACTTCATCCGACTCCTCGACCCTCGATACATCGGTCACACAAACGGTCGCCGCCGATACTCCTCGATTAAAACAATTCGGATAGGGGAATGGAAGTACTGCACGGACCACAACCTCTCCCACACAGCCCAAATGATTCGCGCCAAATACACCCCCGTCGCCAATGCCATCCGCCAGCACTGCCCATGTACCGAAGTCGACATCCTTCCCATTGTCATAAGCCGCACGGGTGCACCGCACAGATCCACCATCACAAGTCTCACCTCTCTTCTCACCCTCCGCACTGACCCCCTGACAAACTCATCTCGAAAGCACGACTCGTCACATCACCCATCCTTGCGCAACTCCACACGCACATAGTCCAATGGCTGCATCATTTCGGCGCCCGCCGGCGGCGCAGCGACGGCGGCCCCGGAGAGGGGTGCGCTCGCAGGCCCGTCGGCACCTACCTCTACCTCCACGCGGTGGGCTTTGGTAAATCCGTAGCCGTGCCAGGCCTGGCACGGTAGGGGGCTGAACGAGGTACCGACAGCTGCGATCCGCGGGATCAACAGCTGTCGGGAAGCCCGGTACGGAGGGTTTTGGAAAAACAGAATATCCGTACACCAACACAGGGATCTCCCGCTCGGCATGTCCGATATGTTCTTTCAGCGACTAAATACTCACAAATACTCTCCCGCCCTGACGGGTGCGAGGACTATGGCATGTTTTTAGCAAGAAAGGGTACGGACGGATCAGCGGTGAGACGAGGGTGTTGGAGATGGCGGCGGACAGCCGGGAAGCAGCGCTAGGGCACGGCGCTCGCTAGCAGCCGCCAGCCATGCGAGACCTTTTGGTCTCCCCTGGGGGAGAGGCCCGAAGATACGCAGGACGGAGGTGGGCCGCAGCCGGAGGAGCGGCACGGTATGACGGCTGAGGTCGGGAGGATCACCCGCCGCGGGAAAAACCCGGTACGGGGGGTTTTCGGTTAATTATTCCCGTACCCACCATCTTTTGAGGATAGCCGATCCCTGGGCACTATCCGTTCCCCTCCCCTAGTCGGTACCCGATGATCGACATGCTGCCTCAAGCAGTGTGCCTAGGGTTATCGCAACGGCACACTGCTCGTATAGGCGGCCACCTAACAACGTAAACCACCGGGGGAGGGTGCGGCCAGCACAGCGCGATCAGATGGGTGGCGGAAACCGACGGCAAAAGGACAGGGGACATGAGAAATCTGGCTCGGAGGCATGAGAGCCAGCCGGACACCGTCTGCAGCCTAGCTATTTTCTCCTCCCAGCCCCCGCAGGAGGGTAGAAGGCTAGACTAGGTGGAGAGTCGCGCCGATAAGAGCGACTACTATCTCCAATATCTCGGACGGGGTCGAGCACGGATCGAGACGGGTCCGACGACAACCTGAGCGAGGGGGTTTTCCACCTGCCTTTCCCCCTACCTCCGGCACGACCGGAGTCGCGCAAGAGCCGAGGTCAGGCAGGTTCGACTCGACAAGCTAAAGCTGGCCAGCCTTGCTAATCAGCGACCCCGCCGCGGCTAGAGCAGGCCGCGTATCGTGGAGACTAGCGACATTTTTTATTTCATATTGTTTCTAAAGAAAAGTACGTATAGTTCGAAAAATAATAAAAACCTGGATGCGGGTATGTTTTAGACGGTATCGTTACCGCCATTGGAGAGGTTGGGATTAGTGGTTCACGGTCTTCTCCTGCTTGTAAGTTCAATTAGGCATAGTACGGGGGGGGGCCAGAGACAGCAGCCGGTTTTTACTGGTATTGTTGCAAACAATTTCAATTTCAATTTCAATTGCATCATTTCCTACTCATATACCGCATCAAATCAAGCACAACCACTCGCCGCACCTCCGCACACTGCACCCACGCACGCCCCTAAGTAAATGCACGCCGCCACCACCACGCATCGCACACTCCCCGGCGGGGAGTAAATACCCCCAGCACCCGTTGGAGACGTTGGATTTAGGAGGTTAACGGTCTAGCCCCAACTTGTGAGTATCATGCATGGCATTGTTGGGAGGGCCCACAGACAGTGTGACGAGTACAGTCCTGCAACAGTACATAGCAGTACATTGTACATGTACTCTTTACTAATTGTAATTCGTGCTTTTCCAACGGACTGACGTACAAACGTGGGTACGTCGCTACTGCAATATTCATAAGGGTACTGATGCATACTGTACGACCAGTACCTCCCGGTACGTACATGTACGCACAATTAATCTAACTAGCTAGAAGACGCGCCTAAGCGAGTTCTCCGATGCAAAACAGGCCGCGTCGTGATTCTCCATGCTAGACGAGCAGCGTCTCTAGACAGATGACGGCGGTTGGAAAGCCCTAACGCCTGACACGTAAGCGAAGCAAGCAGGCGGAAACTAGCTAGGCAGAAACCTATTTAGGCCCGGTGCAATAGAGGGAGGTGAAAGAACCATTTAACAATTCCATTGTTCACTTACAACATATACTGCTTAAGAACAGAAGTGAAGCATCCTTTCGACATCATCTCTCGACAACATCATTTTGCCATCTTGCAACGACAGAACTAGACAGATTAGAACTGATTTGTGCTAGCGTCTAGCTTGAGGAGGCTAACCGCCACACTGGTTTCGGAGCTCTTTGGTCGACGCACGTATTCGGTACCCTTTGATTGACTCGATATGGCTTCTGTTGGACCTGGACGTTACGTGGTGGTCGTGATTCACGTTGGAGGGACTAAACTGTCGAACGTTAAGCTTGTGTTACTACGTGAGCCTCGTACCGGTAAAACTTGGTTCCCGGCTGGCTCTGTCACAACTAACGAAGAGCATGTCGATGCTGCCGTTCGTGAGTTACACGAGGAAACCGGACTTACTTTGACTCCGGATGATTTGATGTTGTTGAGTGACGCACGTGTTCGAGTTGCGTTACCTGAAGGACAACATCTTGTTTACGTGTACTCGGCTTCTGTTCCCGTTCCGTTTGTTACGAGCCACTTGCGTTCTTCTGCTTAGCTCGAGCAGGTTGTTACCGCTCAGTCTACGATTAATCCGGATGGCTCTTACGTCGTCCCGGAAACGCTTGATATCGGTGGTCTGAATCTTACGCCCGCCAAGACGGGGTTACTTCCCGCTATGAAACATAGGAGCGAGGTACTTCACTTCGGTTACGTGACTCAATTAGAGACTTTTCGTCGTGCAGCCTATACATCTCAGGCACTCTTCCATGACGACACGACAATTCCAAGACAGTTCTTCATGTACCCCCGGTTTTCGTCGGTCGATTATGGTCATGTTTGGCTACTGATTCGTGCACACATTAATCGGCTGTGTGGTGAAACTCCGACGGATTTACGTGTGGGAATGCCGATGCCTACTCGGAACCTGGCTAGATTACATGTGACCCTTACTGAGACTCAACGCAAGGCTGCGATAAACTCCCCGTTTCAGTCTGGTAGCAATGCCCGTGAATTGGAGGCTTGGCTCGAGGCGCAACCTCAGCGTTTTCTCCTTCTCGGCATTACGGCTAATTCGTACGACTCGGTTATATGGGTTACGTCATAGTTCTCAGGATATCTGAATGGGTGGTGGCTGAACTGGAAAGACCAAGCTGCTATCCCGTCTACGTTTGACCTGCTTGTCGCGGAGTTACGCAAGACTGTGTTTCTCCCGAACATCCAAGATGACGCGATTAACGCTCTGCTTAACCTTACGCAAGGCAGCATGATGAGTTACGCTCTCTATACCAAGCAGTACAACGACTTCTTACGTCGGTCACGTCAGAATCTGACAGCCGATGTGCAATGTGTGCGCTTTATCAACGGACTAGCAAACTTTACGTTGAAGAATCAAGCGAAATCACACCGAGCTCAGAAAGGTTACAACCTTACTCTGGTGGAGCTGCATGATATCCTGAATGACGTCGTAACATATTCACCGGAACTCGGTAACATGCGGTCTTACGCTGGCCCGTCTGCTCAACCCACAAGAAAGCGCAACTATGACGACCCACTCGTCGGAGCCTCTAAGATCTAGAAGCGCAATGGTGGTGGCCGTGGTCGAGGCCGTGGACGTGGAAGCAATCAAGGTGGAGGTCATGGTCAACCATCTTCAAACTCTGGCCGAATTGACTTCAACGCCATAGCCAATACGATGATACCTGAGGAGCGCAAGAGGCACATGGAGGAAGGACTTTCTTTCAAGTGCCACAAGAAGGGACACCGACTATTTCAGTGCCCAGAATTGAAGGGCAAGGCACCTATGGAAGCACCGCAATCTAAGAAGCAATGATGGTGGCAAGGCTGTTCTATCAGCGAACTGGAGCAGCCGGCTACATCTACTGTTCGTTATGAGACCTCTAGCACACCTATTTCTGTGGGCACCACAAGAAGATCAGTATCAGAGTCAGTGGGGAAGATGAATTCACAACCGTTGTGGGATTGCATCCAGCTGACACTAAGGAGTCTGCCGATGCGCTGAGCAAAGCGAGACGATAGGTCGGGGGTGTACATTGCATGTATCGTGCGGTGAATAAGCTGGCTAGAGGCAAGCCAAACAGAAATCCGCACTGAGCCACTGCCCTTAACGTCGACTCCAACCCCACCAACGCGAGAGGGAGCGGAGGGGGGGTGAATGTAACGAAGTCACCTCGAAACGCGGTTGAGTTGTTCGAGCAGGCTGAATCAACTACCTAGTGTTGTGAGAGGTCACGACCCGGGGTGAGGGAAGATGAGAATGCGAC
Organism: Tetraselmis chui; assembly: GCA_026401115.1. Lineage (NCBI taxonomy): Eukaryota > Viridiplantae > Chlorophyta > Chlorodendrophyceae > Chlorodendrales > Chlorodendraceae > Tetraselmis > Tetraselmis chui. The sequence continues at coordinate 26,639 of JAPMLY010001632.1, forward strand.
AAGGCTGAAGGGGACACTCACCTCGGTGTCATCGTATTCATCCGTGCATTCCTCTAGGGTGGGCAAACCGTCCGTGTCATTGGCGGTGACGTCGCTCATCAGGGCTGCGTGCGGAGAGGCATAGCCGCAAATGGTGCCGTACTTCTGGATTATCATCTTTCGCTTGGAAAGGGTCCACCTCAAGAGAGCGTCATCTGGGGCAATGCAGGAGGACAATATGTGGTCCAAGCTGCCACATGCGCTGCACTTGTTGGGGAGGCTGCGACCACCACGAGGGCCACGTGGGGGTGTCCTCGACCGCTGTGTGAACCGCGGCCGGCAGCAACAAACGGAGAGATGGGAGGGGGTGATGTGTCGGGAGCTGTCGCGCCCGGAGCAGCTTCCTCGTCCATGTTGTGTGCAAGGTGGAGGATGTTGGCCATCACCTCATCAACTGAGAGCATGTAGTCTGTGTCGCAGGCGTTGACGACACATTGCTTAGCCTGACCAAAGGGGCCGGTGTTGGAAATACCACGCAGCATGAGGAGGCCGAGGTTGTGGGGGTGGATGGCCGCGGAGCCATCAACCATCTGACATGTCTTGTTGTAGTCATCGAACGTCTGTCTCATGAGGTGGACATAGTCACTGTGGGACTGTCCATGGCGCTGTCGGAGCATGAGCTTCTCCTGCAAGGACATGGAGCGAGCAAAGGACCGGCAGTCTAGGCGTTCACACAGAATGACCCACGCGGCAGTGGCGCAGTCGGGACGTGATGGGGAGACACACTTCATTGCATGGTCAGCGCGCTGATTGGCGCTTCCTGCATGAAGCAGCATGGTGTAGGCGTAGTGTTGCGCCTGCTCATTAAGCCAGACGCCCGATTCGCGGATGGCCATGTGGGGGATGAGGTACGGTGCCTTGATTGAGAGGAAGTTGAGGAAGTTTCTCTTCCACTGCTTGAAGTCCGTGGTTGGCCCCATGGTAGGGACCGACATCTTCATGGACCAGTTGAGGGCGTCCATATCAATACCGGGTGCTTCATGGGCCGCGCGGCCGATGACCACCGGGTCAATGGTGGGGCGACGGCCGCCACGGGTGATGTGACCACCACGCTGAGCTGGAGGGGAATGCCGGCCATGGAAGGGAGGAGGTGGTCCACCACGAAAGGGACAGTGGCTGGTCACTGCACGTGGTGGGCCGTACGGATGCGTGTGGCCATGGGGGGTGGGGACGTGGTGCGGCGGCGCCTCCGGGAAGAGAGGTCCGAGGGTTGGAAGAGCATATCCGGCGGGAGGGCATATATGGTGGAGGTGGTGGGAGCTGTTCAACGGGCAGCTCGTGGCGCGAGGGTGCACGGTGCGCATCGTGACGTCGTTGTGCGACAGGGGGGTCGCCAAGAGCAGCTGCAACTGCAGCGTTGGCCGCCTGCGCGTCCATACGAGCGTTAATGAGCGCCATTTACTCGAGGACTAGCTCGAGCGTGTTAGAAGCAAGAGCTAGCGAATTCTGCTGAGAGCTGGGGTCAGGGGAATCAAGAGGCGTATCATGAGGGGGGTCGGCCGAGCGAGTTTTAGGCCCCATCGCGGCAGACGAATGAACGAACATGACGACATACAGCGGTAAGAGCCGCTAGTTGGACTTGTGCCTAGCAGTGGTTCCAGAGAGACGGCATGATGCCCGCCAACCCCTCGACATGTAGCCCCGGGATGCCTCAAAATACCTTTTTTGTATCCTCCACCCAGTGTGGGGCACAAGTCGAGGCCAGGGCCAAGTAAGGTGGAGCGCTGCGCCGGCGGCTGAGTCGCTAAATAAATATGTATATTTGATTAAGCTAGGGCTGTCGTGCACCCTGTGTATGCGTATTCACCCGATAGTGCGCCCCCCCCCCCCTTCTCGAGCTTGGACATGTGTGCACCATGTCCAAACACGACGAGAGCGTCGGTGTGGGTGGTTGGCCGTCGTCCTCGAACAACTCACTTAGGTGGGGTGGAGGTGGGTTTTTAAAGCGCATTGAAATTGAAATTGTTTACAACATGTACCGTATGCGCCGGTTTTTCACCAAAAAGCCGGATGCGTCGGCTGTTGTCTCTGGGCCCTCCCAACTATGCCATACAGGGAACTTACAAGTTAGGGCTAGACCGTGAACCGCCTATGTCCAACCTCTCCAAGTGTGGTCGGGGTTTTTACTCCCCCCCGGGGAGGGTCTGGAGTGGGTTAAAGGTGGTGTGCAAGAGGGGCATGAGGTGGGGCTTTATGCGGATGCTTGGCGAATGGTCATGCGTGATTTGGTGCGGTAGACAAGTAGGAGATAGTGCAGCCATTGGACGGTGTGCGCATGGAGTGTGGAAAGGATGCGAGACGTGTCTAGGCGAGTTTTGGTGATGAGTTTGTCCGGAGGGTCGGTGCGGAGGGTGAGTAGAGAGGTGAGACTTTCGATGGTGGATGAGTGCGGTGTGCCCGTGCGGCTCATGACTATGGGTAGGATGTCGACTTCGGTACCTGGCCAGTGGTTTTGGATGGCGTTTGCGAGGGGTGTGTATTTGTCCCTAATCAAGCGGGCTGTGTGTGAGAGGTTGTGGTCGGTGCAGTATTTCCACTCCCCTATCTGAATTTTTTTGATAGACGAGTATCTACGGCGGCCGTTGTTGTGGCCGACGAGGCGAGGTTCGAGGAGGCGTATGAAATCGGGTTTATGTGCCGGGGGGCGCAGCGCAGGCGGGAGGATGTTTGAGGGGAGTATAGCGGGACACGAGGTTAGGGAGTCGGGCGAGAGACCTTCGTCAGCATCAACAAGGCGGGTAGGCATGTGGGAGGGGTGTGGGCGATGGCAGTCAAGAGGGGTGTAGGAGGGGGTGGGGTGGGTGAAAGACTTGATGGGTTTGTTACCGAAGTCTGCAGTGATAGTCTCCCAGCGACCTCCATTGTGGCGTTCGAGGAGAGACAGGAGGAGTTGTAGCGCGCTGTTGTGTCGGTCCTGTCTCAGGCCAGACATGGATGGGCAGTTACCGGCCATGTGGCCGTTGCTGGTGAATTGGCCACACATGGGACACCGCAGGGTGGGATTGTGTGTGAGGAGGCGGGTGTTGTGAACGCCCCAAATGAATTCTTGTTTGTGGGTGAATTGTGTGTTGGTGAGTGTTGAGTGTTTTTTGTGGAGGGTGAAGTCGGCACCGTCCGCCGCGGCGCGGGCGAGGAGGGCGCCGTGTTTGGATGTTTGCGAGAGGGGTGTAAGTGTGTGTTTGCAGCTGTGTGTGTGTGTGCGTCGGCTTTGAGGTTTGTGTATATGTGGGGTATGGGTTCTCCTTGGGTTTGTGGTATGAGGGTGTAAGGCCAGGTCCAGTGTCCAATAGACACCTCCGAGCCTGTGTTGTATGTTGTATCTGGCGGGTGACCATCAGCGACCTGGTTTGCGAGTGTGTCTGCTAGTTCGTTGCCGAGTGAGTGGTTGTGTGCTTTAATTTTACCTATATGTGTGCGGATGCCTGCGTCGCAGCGGGTTTTGAGGGTGTGTGTGATGGAGAGGAGTGTGTCGCGGTGGATGTTGTGCCTATAAGCGGAGGGGCAGTTAAGGTAACCTTGTATGAGGCGGAGGGAGCACGCACTGTCAGTAAGGAGGTGGGTATGGCCTAGTTGGAGGCCTATGGCGATACCAGCTAGTTCGGCTCGATTAATTGTATGGGAGGGGGGGGTAGAGGTCACCAGGATTCTGATGTTGGTGGCCGAGGCGGGGTGGGTGGCTGCCGCTCCAAGAGGGGAATTGCCTCCTTTTTTCGAGCCGTCTGTGTATACGAAGTCCTGTGGGTTCCAAGCAAGGATTCCTCTGGTCGGGGAGTATGTTAGTCGTGTGCGTTCTTGTAGGGGGTGGGTAAGGGGGTGAGTGGGGTTGGGGGGGAGGTGGTAGATGCCTGCGGAGTGAGGGGAGTAGGAGGTGGTGAGGTGTGGTGGTGGGATGTTGATGGTGGGGTTTGGGAGGTGTGTGTCGTAGATAGATTCTAGAGTGTTGTGGAGTGCAGTCATGGCTGTGCGTGAGGGAAGGTTGGGGAGTGCTAGTGAGTTAGCGACGAGGTAGATGTCTACCATCCAGCGTGTGCCGAAAGGGGTGGGGGTGGGATGGCCAGTGTGTTGGTCGGGGGGTAGGAAGGTGGTCGCATCGTTGGGAAGGGTGTAAAGGTGATGTGTGTAGGGGGAGTTGATGTATTTAGAGTGGCGGTATGGTGTGTGTTCCCATCGGGGGAGAATGAGGATGGTAGCGCTGGGGGTGTGTGTGGCTGTAAGGTGTGCGCTGGTGATTGCGTGTTCCATGGCGCGGCGCATGCATTCGTGGTCGTATTCGGGATTTGCGATGTTGGTACCTTGCCATGTGTGTGGAGCATTACTGCCGCTGGATGAGAAGACTATGTCTTCGGGGTAGAGCGAGTGGTAGGTGTGTGAGTGGAGTGATTTGTTAAGGGGGTCCGAGTAGAGTTCTGTCTGGATGTGGAATGTGTGTCGTAGAGCCGAGAGGAGGTCCTCTCTGGTGGCCCATCTGTTGCGTGTGGTGGTGGCGGGTGTGGGGGATTGGATTTCCGAACGGGAGCCTAGGCGAGTAAGGAGGCGGTATACCTCCTCCTCGAACGTATGTTGCGAGAGGTCGGGGCGGAAGAGTTGGTAAAGGTGGCGGACGCGGGGGCCGTTAAGGGTGGTGATTGCGCGGCCGTCAGGAGTGCAGAGTATGGTGGTGTCGTGGAGTGATGGGTGTGCGTGGATGGCGAATTTACCGGTAGGGAGCATGTCAAGGTCGGGGTTGATGGGGTCGTGGTTGAATGTGATTAGGGGGTGTGACCACGGAGGAGGTCCGGGTTCTGGCAGGATGGGTGCGGTGGAGGGGACAAAGCCAGAGTTAAATGCTGAAAGGGCGGTGGGGCCGGAGGGGGTCTCACTGATGGTGTCGTGAAGTTGAAGGCAAGGCGCCCATTGGACCTCGTGGAGACGGGTGAGGTCGTGTTGTTGGCCGCGAGCACACCAGTCGCACTGCCATGTGGCAGGTCCCTGAGCTGGGCGGCATTGTGAGTGGATTGCAAAGTGCGGGCATGTGGAGCAGGTGGAGGTGGGTTCTAAGTGAAGAGGGGTATGGCATATGGAGCAATCAGTGGGGGAGGGGGGGGGTAGGGTTACCGAAGTGGGGGTGGAAGAGATGAGTCGGAAGCCTTCGTCGAGTTGGAGTTGGATGTCCCATTCCGTGAGGTGTTCCGGGGCCCATTCGACCATGTATTGTGTTTGTCCGTATTCTGTGTCTTTGTGTTTGGAGATGATGCGTGTCACGTCGCAAGGGGGGAAGTGGTGGTCTGTGGGGGTGAGGTATTCCGTGTCTAGGTGTGTGATGCGGGCGGTGGGGGTGGTAACGGTGTTGCGGGAGGAGTGGGTGTCTGGGGGTGGGGGGGGAGGCTTGTTTCGTGTTGAGGTTCGTGACGGGGAGGCGGTTGTGGATAGTTTCAGTGGGTTCGGTGAGAATTGCGGCGAGTAGGCGAATTGGGATAGAGAGAGAAGTGTCGGACCCTGTGAGTTTGGAGATGGACTGACTGGATTTGAGGATGAAGGAGGAGGGGGTGGCGCGGAGGAGGACTTGTGGCCATGTGTTTTGTGATTTTGCCATAGTGGGTTAAGGCGGGGAAGGAGGGAGGTGTGTGTCTTGCGGGGTGAGAATTCGCGGTAGGCTTGTTTGTAATGGAGTGGGTCGGTGATGTGCGTGGCTCTCTGAGTGATGTACGGAGTTCTGCGTCTTGTCTGGTGAAGTGGGTGCGGATGGTGGTGGCAATGGGGTTGGTGAGGGAGAGGGGAGGGATGTTGTGAAAAAAGGTGCCGGCATCGCGTTGGGCACGCACAAGGCATCTGAGCGTGGGGAGGGATAGGTTGCCTGACATTATGGATTCAATGGGCCAGTGGGAGTATGTGGTGGAGATTTTGTGTATGTGGGCTCTGGCCATTTGGCCCCTGTATCCGGGGGAGTTCAGGGTTTTGTGAAGGTGGCAGACTGTGAGTTGTGCGGCATGGGTTTTAAGGGAGGGGAGGCCGTAGCCGAGGTCGGAGGTGGGTCGGTGAAGGGCGGTGCGGGGGAGGTTGCGTACCGAGGAGACGGCGGAGCGGAGAGCGCGGCAGATTTGACCTTCAAGGGTGTCCAGTTGGGAGTCGCTGAAGAGTCCAAGTTGGAGGGTAAAATGTTTGCCGAGTAGGAGGCCACGGATGACGCGTATTCTGCGAGATTGGGTTAGTAGAGAGGTGGAAAGGGCGTTGATGAGGGAGGTAGTGGTGCGTATGAGTTCATGCCAGTGTTTGGTGAAGGTGAGGGAGGTGCTAAGTTCGACCCCTAGGACGCGGTATGTGTCCGAGGGGCCAATGGAGGGAATGGGCGATGGTGTGGAGTTAATGGTTATGAACTGTGATTGGAGGTGGGATGTGAGGAGGGTGGTGTTGGCAGGGGAGAGGGCGTTACCCAAACGCCAAAGGGCACCGGTGATACAACATTTTTGGATGTTGACGGTCATACCTGTGTAGGCGCTGAAGAGGGAGAGTTTCTTTAGTTGGGTGGCCATGTTGGGGGTCGAGCCCGTGGCTATGCTGAGGTCGTCAGCGAATCCGTGTCCGGGGTAAGTGGCTGTGGGTTCTGTAGGGTCAACATTAGTGGCGGGGGGCCCGGGCCGGTAGCCCCGGCTGCCTACCGTGAGCCAGCGGAGAAAGGGTTCAAGGAAGAGGGTGAAAAGGAATGGGGAGAGGGTGTCGCCTTGCAGGGTACCGCGATTGATGTCGATGGAGGGGGTAGGACCGTAAGGGGTAATGTAGTCCGTGGAGGAGACCCCGTAGAGGTGTTCGCAGGTATCTACAAAGGTAGAGGGCATACCTAGTTGTCTCATGTGTTTGAACATGATGCGGTGGTCCGCTGCGTTGAAGGCGCCTTTGAAGTCTGCGTACATAACGTAGATGTCTTTCTTGTGGAGTTTCGCGTCCTCCATGGCCATGATTATGGAGGAGAGGGAGTCATGGATGCTGCGGTGTTGTCGAAAGCCGTCCTGTTGGTCACTGAGGATGCCATGGGTTTCGGCATATTTCGAGCCTGCGTCTTTTAGTAGCGCGGTCCACAGCTTAAGGAGGTTGTTCATGAGGGCGATGGGGCGGTAGTTGTCGAGGAGGGTGGGGTCACCTTTCTTATGCAGTAGGCATGTTGTGATATGGCACCATTAAGGGGGTGTGTAGGATTTGTGGGCTAGGAGAGTTAGGAGAGAATAAAGGGCGGAGCGGGTCTCTGGGGGTAGGAATTTGATAATTTCGTTGGGGATACCCTCGGGGCCTGGGGCTTTTCCTGTGCCTAGCGAATTGAGGGTTTTGTCAAAAGTATCGCGGGTAATCATGTCGGAGAGTGTGAGTGTGGGGTCGCCCCGTGGTTCGATGGTGTAGTTGTCGGGTTGGTTGGGTGTTCCCAGGGGGGTATGGGTAAGTCGGGCGGAGTGGCTCGCGTGAGTTCAGTGGTGAAATGAGAGTGGATTGCGTCAATGACGGCCGAGGGGGAGGACGCTATGGTCTTATCGGGTTTGGTAATGCGGAGGAGTGTAGAGGTTGCGGTGGTCGCCGGGAGGAGGCCACTTTTAATTTTCAAGCCGCGGTGGGAGGATTTCGGGGAGGCGTCATAGGCAGTATTGGTGCGTTTTTAAATCTTTTGTAGTATATCTGTGGTGGTGGTTCGGAGGAGAAGGCGTATGCGTGCCTGGCATCGTTGACTGATTTCGGTAGGGGAAAGGCAGTCGGAGGTTTGTAGGAGGGTTTGGGCGAGGGGAAGGGGGCCTTTGTTGGTACTACATCGACGGAGTTTGCGGATGAGTTTACGCGTCTTTTTAGACATCAACGGACGAAGTGGCGGGGCGGGGTTTCTTCGGGGGAAGGAGGGGCCAGATGGTGGCTGCGTGGTCCATGTGTTGGGAGAGCAGTGCGGTGAATTTGGACGCTAGGGTGTCGAGGGTGTCGGGAGTGGCCTGGGAAGGGGAGGTATTTATAATTTCCGCGTGGAGGGAGGCTGTTTCGTTGAGAAGATAGGGTGTGCTACGTTGGTAGGATGTAATGTGTTGTGGCTGGAGTGGGAGCTTAAAGGAGTATTTGCGGGTGGTGTGGTGAGGGCGTGGTGGGTCGTGGGCCGTGGGTGGACGAGCGATTAGGGAGGAGGGGGCAGGGATGACGAGGTGAATCGCCGAGTGGTCGGAGAAGTGTGATGGAGAGGTAAATATTGAGCATGCTGGAGGATTGAGGCTTAAGGGGGAGGGGGGTGGAGTGAGCCAGTGGTCGAGGCATCCGTCGCTGCGGGGAAAGGTGGGGAGGGGGGGGTGGAGCGGTCGAAGGTGGTGTTTGAGGAGGGTGGTGAGGGCGGGGTTGCCCCTACCTGGTGTGGTGGTCGTTTGGAAGTCGCCTCCCCAGAGGACACGGTGTGTTGGGTAGTCGTCTGCGAGTCTGAGGCCCCATGCCGCGACTTCCGCGTATAGGCGGGTGAGATGGGTGCTGTGGAGTTGTGGCATGTAGACCCCGAGAAGAAGGTAAGGGTCACCTGAGTGGGGTACGAGTTGAAGTCCTGCGATGTGTGGAATTAGGTGGGGAGGAGGGGTGAGGACGGTAGCGGTGTTGAACGACTCCCTGCGGACCGCAAACAGAACGCATGCGGAGGGTAATGGCACAGCTGAGTAGCGAGGACGTGAGCTTTTGAGGAGGTAGTGGGGAAGGGCGACTCGCCAGCGTGATTTGTGGGTGTTGTGTGTGGTTTCTGTGAGGATGATGACACCAGGGCGGTGGGTGGTGGCTAGGTGCTCCACATCCATGATAGATGTGTGGAGTCCCCTGGTATTGGGGTTAATGAGGTGTAGGGGCTGTGGAAGGTGATGGGGAAGAATTGGTGTGGGGTGCGGGCAGGGCTTGGGCGGGGGGTTGGCTGGGGGGGGAGTGTTGGTGCCGGGTGTGGGGGTGTTGGAGGTGGAAGGGTGTGACAGGTGAGGGGGTGTGGTGTGGTGGTTGGTGGGGGGTAGGGCGGGGAGATTGGGGAGGAGTGGGGGAAGGGGTGGAGTGGGGGTGGGTTTGGATAAGGGGGTTGGAGAGGGGTGTATTTGTGCGGGTGAGGGGGAGGGCTGGTGAGAGTGGAGGGCTGCCAGAAGTTGTGAGCGTCCGATAGGGAGGGGGTGGAGCGAAAGACGTGGTGCCACAATAGAGAGTGGAGGGAGTAGACTGAGTGCATGGGGTCGAATTGTGGGGGGTCGTAGGCTTGATCTGCAGGGGCCGTGAGAATAAAGTATGTGTGAAGGAGGACGTGGGTGCCACAGGACCATGCGCGAGATACGTCGTTCTGTCGAGGGGGGTTGAGGAGGCGAGGAGTGAGGAGGGGGGGGGGGGAACGAGTTCCAAGAGGCGAGGAGGGAGAGAGTGCGGGTGAGGAGGGATGGTGGGGGGTTGTGGTGGAGTGAGTCGACCCAAGTGGCGGAATCGTGCGTCACGTGTAGAAGGCCGAAGTGGGAGTGCTGCCATGTGAGGACAAGGAGGGAGTTGTGGGGTGTGCCCGGTCGGGGAGGTGCGCCCATGTTTGCAAGGTTAGTCCACTGGCTGGGATATACGTGATGGTTATGAAATGTGTCCACTTCAATGTTAGTGATGATAGAGTATGTGTTGTAGGAGGTAGATTGAAGCTTGGCAAGGGAGGCGGCAATGCAAGATAGGTTGGAGAGGTCCCGGTAGTGACCCCATTGGAATGAGAGTACTGCCGATGAGTCTAGGTGCCCGATAGGGGTGGAAAGGCCGTTTTCAAGGTTCAAATCATATTTGAAATTTGAAATTTGAAATTGTTTACAACAATACCAGTAAAAACCGGCTGTCGTCTCTGGGCCCCCCCTTGTGCTATGCTCAACCTGTAGTTGGACTTCTAAGCGTGAGGCAGACCGTGAACCACTAATCCCAACCTCTCCAATGGCAGTAACGATACCGTCTAAAACATACCCGTATCCAGGTATTTATAATTTTCTGATCTATACGTATTTTTTTTTTGGATACAGTATGAAAAATAAAGTGTCGCTAGTCTCCACGTTACGCGGCCTGCTCCAGCCGCTGCGGGGTCGCTGATCAGCAAGGCTGTCCAGCTGGAGCTGGTCGAGGCGAACCTGCCTGACCTCGGCTCCCGTGCGACTCCGGTCGTGCCGGAGCTTGGGGGGAAAGGCAGGTGAAAAACCCCCCTCGCATAGGTCGTCGTCGGTCCCGCCCCGATCCGTGCTCCACCCCGCCCGAGGTATTAGCCGCTCCTCTCGACGCAGCTCGCCACCTAGCCGAGTCTTCTCTCCTCCTTCGGGGGCTGAGAAGAGAGAATAACTAGGCTGCAGACGGTGTCCGGCTGGCTCTCCTGCCCCCGAGCCAGATTTTCTCCTGTCCCCTATCCTTTTCCCGTCTGTTTCCAACACCTATCTGATCGCGCTGTGGCCGTCCGTACCCTCCCCCGGTGGTTTACGTTGTCAGGGGGTCGCCTTTACGAGCAGTGTGCCGTTACGATAACCCTAGGCACACTGCCTGAGGCAGCCTATCGATAACCGGGTACCGACTAGGGAAGGGGTTGGTAGAACACAGGGATCGAGTCGCCGGTCCTCAAAAGATGGTGGGTACGGGAATTTTTTCCAAAAACCCCCCGTACCGGGCTTTTCCGGCGGCGGGCGATCCTAAGGACCGCCGCCGCCAGACCGTGCCGCTCCTCCGGCTGCGACCCACCTCCGTCCTGCGTAGCATCAGGCCTCGCCCCCAGGGGAGACTTAAGACTCTCGCAGGGCTGGCGACTGCTAGCGAGCGCTGTCCCTAGCGCTGCTTCCCAGCTGTCCGCCGCCAGCTCCAACACCCTCGTCCCTCCGCTGATCCGTCCGTACCCCTTTGCGCCAAAAAATATTTCGCAAACGCCGCCCCCGCCCCATCGTCGGGAGAGTATCTGTGAGTATTTAGTCGCGAAAAGACATGTCGGACAGGCCGAGCGGGAGATCCCTGTGCTGGTGTACGGATATTATGTTTTTCAAAACCCTCCGTACAGGGCTTCCCGACAGCTGCAGATCCCGCGGATCGCAGCTGCCGGTACCTCGTTCAGCCCCCTACCGTGCCAGGCCTGGCACGGCTATGGGGTTACCAGCGCCCACCGCGTGGAGGTAGAGGTAGGTGCCGACGGGCCTGCGAGCGCACCCCTCTCCGGGGCCGCCGCCGCTGCGCCGCCGGCGGGCGCCGGTTCAAATCATAGAGGTAGTTGTGAAGTTGAATGGTGCAGGTTGTGGGTGTGAAGTGTGGCGGAAGAGTGTCCCTGTGTGGGTTGGTTACACCGTGATTACGGATGTCATAGGGAGGGCGGGGGAGAGGGGTTGGGGGTCGGACCTCCGGGCCTGCTGGCCCGTCTTTAGTGGAGTTAGGGACGGTAGATGGCCCTATCGGCCGAGGGGAAGTCGGAAGGAGGGATGGGAGGTCCAGTGGAGGGGAGGGGCTCCGCAGCGGCGACTTCGTTGGTCGGGTCTTCATCAGGAAGGTCGTCGAGGGCGAGGGTCGAGGTTGCAGGGGAGGAGTCTGGAAGGGGGAGGCTGGAAGGGTGTGTGGTGGGTGTGCGGGTTGGGGACCGGTAATCGGAGTGGGTGTTGTGCGGGGTGGGGGAGGGGGTGTGGTGCCTGATTGTCGGGGGTTCGCGTGCCATGTGACGGTGTGGGGGTGAGGTCTGGGTCTTTTTGGGTGTGGGTCGAGTGTGTTTTAGGACGCCTGATGGGGGGGCGGGTTTGAGTGCGGGGTCTGTGGGGGTACGTTTTGTTGGGGAGGAGTCCATGGGGTCGTGGCGGGGAAGGAAGGGAGCCATGGGGTGGGGGGGGGTTGATGTCGTGTTGGGGTTGGAGTCTGGGTGTTGGGGGGAGGGGGGGGGGTGGGGGGTGGTGACCCTGGGATGGGTGAGAGGAGGCAGGGGCGGGTTGCGTGAGAGGGGTGGACGAGGAATCCATGTGGTCCGTTGAGGTTTCGAAGATGGTGGGGAGGGAGTTTGGGGGAAGTGGAGTGGTGGCGGGTACGGATGGAGGGGCTTGATGGTGAGTCGGGGAAGGTTGTGGAGAAGGGGCTGGGGAGGGGGAGCGACGTTTTTTGGAAGGGCGTTGGTGGTGAGTGTGTGGAGGTGGGGGTGAGTGGGAGGGGGCCAGCAGGATGTCGGGGAGGGAATCAAAGTGTAGGGGGGCATCATCGGGGGTGTCGAGCATGGATCCATCAGCAGGTTCCTGTTGCCAGGTCTCGTAGGTGTTGGTGGCCTGGAGGTGGCCTGTCCATTCGAGAAGGAGGGAGGGGGGGTTGCGGAGAAGGGATTTGTTTTCTGTGATGGTGAGTGGGGGGGGAGAGGGGGTGGTGTGGAAAACGGGGTCCGAGATGCGGGACCTGCCGAAGATGGAGTAGTGGTGTGGTGTGATGTAGAGGGAGCATGTGGTGTGGGTGGGGGTGCCTCGATGGATGTAGGTGTGGGGTAGGGGGATGGTGGCGGTGCCGTTGGTGGAGACGAGAATGCAATACATGGTGGTGGTAAGGGAGATTTGGATGCTGGTGGCGATGTGTGGGGAAGGGGAGGGGTGGGAGCGGAAGTATGAGCCGTCAGGAAATTTCTGGAGGGAGGCGTGGAGGGATAGGTTGAAGGGTGGGGAGGAGGGTCGGCGGGAGTGGGTGTGGGAGTGTGCGTATTCAGAAGCTGTTTGGTGGAGGAGGGTGGAGAGCCAGTGTGAGGGAGGGATGGAGCCATTGGGTGTGGGGCAGGGTAGTGGGAGGGGGTGGGGTGATTGAATGAGGACTCTGGTGAGGCAGGTGTCAGCCCAGGAAGTGCCTGGGACATGGCCTGTGAGTGGGGGGGGTGTGATGATGATTAAAGGTAACTAACGCACACGTGCGCCCGCCGGCGGCGCAGCGGCGGCGGCCCCGGAGGGGGGTGCGCTCGCAGGCCCGTCGGCATCCCCTCACCTCCCCGTGGTGGGCGCTGGAAACCCCGTAGCCGTGCCGGGCCTGGCACGGTAGGGGGCTAAGAGGGCCGACAGCTCGATCCGTGGGATCAGCAGCTGTCGGGAAAGCCCTGTACATAGGGCTTTTGAAAAAAATAATTTCTGTGCACTACCGGCGCCAAGATCTCCCGCTCGGCCCGTCCGACATGTTTTTTCGCGCACAGATACTCCTAGATACAGCTTTACTTTTAGGAGTGGGACCTGTACTACGGCAGCGTTTGATGGCGAGGAGGGTACGGCCGGATCAGCGGTGTGAGGCGGGTGTTGGAGCTGGTGGTGGCGAGCCGGGAAGCAGCGCCAGGAAAGGGCGCTCGCTAGCTATCGACCAACCCTGTGCCGGTCGAACCTTACCGAGGGTTGAGGCAAGACATGGCACAGGACGGTGGCTAGTCGCAGACGGAGGAGCGGCTACATGAGGCGGCGGCGATCCTCAGGATCAGCCGCCGCCGAAAAGCCCTGTACGGAGGGCTTTTTTGGACACTAAAATAATGTCCGTACCCGGCGTCGAGCTAGTTGGGGAGCAGCACCAGGGTAGGGCGCTCACTAGCGCGTCGCTACGTCGTCCAGCGTCATCTCCCGGGGGGAGGAGTCAGCTGGGACGGCAAGGAGGACAGTCGCGACGGGAGGAGCGACACGATCTGGCGGCGACGACCCTTTGGGTCGGCGCCGCCGGAAAACCCGGCACGGAGGGTTTTGCTTAATTCCGGGCGCCCGCGGCCCGCCGGATCCGGCTACGGTGACCTTCCCCCCCCCCTCGTCGACACCCACTACCCCGACAGACCTTCATACTCCTAGGAGTCCTTGAGCGTGGGCCCGGGTGAGCGCGGAGGCCCCCGCTCAAGAAAAGGCTGCTCGGTGGACGCGCGATCGGAGGGGGGAGGGTACGGCCACAGGCCGGAAAACCGACAGGTACCCGGGTACCAGACAGAGAAAAAACCGGGGAAATGAGCGGGGAAAATTCAGGCGCGGAGGCAGGAGCGCTAGTTTTTTCTATGTCTGTGCGTCTTGGTCCCCCCCACCTGTCCTCGAGGTGATGGGGGACCTCGACACGGAGGACCGCCGCGTCGGTGGACGCGGTAAGACCTTGGGGCGGGGTTTACGGGATGGAGCGGCGGGATCGACGAGCGACCGCGCGAGGAGGGGTTTTTTGCCAGCCTTTCCCCTCCTACCTTCGGCAAGACCGAAGTCACGCGGGAGCTAGATTAGGCTGGCCCGTCGTCCCTCCCGAACGCCGACCGGCCTAGGCCGGTCGACACCCCGGTTCGGCGGGAGCGGGCCGTGCATCGTGAAGGTCGAGCAGCAGTTTAGTTTTGCATTTCTTGACAAGTGGATTTATTTTTAGATCTGTTTTTCTTGATTACAAAATTATTACGCTGTTACTGCTTAGGCGGGGGGACTGTGGCAATTACTGCGGTTGCTTACAGTTTTTTAACTCCCGAGGAACGTCGGCACACATTGCAGATAGGTGTGTCGATAGGTGTACCTGGTCGAAGAGACCCGGGCTAAACTCGCTTATAAGTCATGCATGGCTTAGTAGAGAGGCCCGTGAGACAGCAGCCGGTCCAGTTTGCCGGGTCATGTTGTAAACAATTTCCAATTTCCAATTTAACGCACACGTAGTTACAGTCACATTCACGGAAAAGGGACAGTCACTGAGACAACCATCCCAAGGCGTGGTGTCGGGACAACAGAAGTGTGAGAGATGTAGCCTAACAATAGCTTTGTACCGAATCAAACCGGTTATCGGTATGTCCGATCTAGACATGTACTAATCATATATAGAATAGCTTACATTAGCTATCTGCAAGTAATGACTAGAAGGTACTACTTACAACACACCCCACCTAGATGAACTGCACCGGCGAGTCCCCACAAGACATCGACAACACCCTGCCACCATAGGCATCCCCGGAGCAGCTCCAACCGTATGATGTATGGAATTTGCGTTTGAGGGTCCACGTCGTGGTCTGGCGCGTGGTGAATGCCCGGAAGGAGGGCCAAGAGGCCTCCATAATTGGGGGCGGAGAGAGAGTAGATGACGCTAGAAAGCCACAGGCAATGTGGGTGTTGGTTGCCACCACTTAGTGGGTTTCCATGTGCGGTCGCAGTGTTGCGACGTGTTTGGGGCCATTCAGCCAATGCGCGAAATGGAACTGAGGCTTTGGCGAGGACATGCTGAGCAGACGAGGGTGTCTCGAAGTTGTTGACGTAGAGACATGTGATGGATGATCGGAGGGCATGATCGCCCGAGTCTGTAGGGAATCCCCGGGCGATGAGAGTTGCATGTGGCGGAAGTGTCAAGCGGATGCCACTGATGAGGGGGCGAAGGTAGTCCACGGGCATGTAGATAACATGGGCCTCATTGGCCAAAGGGGGGTCAGTATTCAACACGGAACCGTCGGCCATAGTGATAGAGGGTGCCCTATCAAGATCAAAGAAAGATATGAATGCTGACTGCGCTGATGCAACTTCCCCGCCGGAAAGTACTACATTAGAGTGGGACACGGAGGTTTATCCATGAGGTGCATCACGTGGTGGGGTGCCACAGCCCCGATGACCCCAACGACCACCCGTCCACGAGGACCACGACCCGGGCTGCGGAGAGCAGAAGGGTGGGGAGCGTAATGTTGATAATGGTACTCATGATGTTGGTAATGTTGTTGCAGGGACGGCTCCAAAGGGAGTGGACAATCATGATGCTAGTGAAGTTTGTTGGCTATCGGTATGCCGGCGTCATTGCAGTAGCGGCAGGGTGGGCTTGTCGCATGGGTTGGGAGTTGTCATCACGGGCCGCTATCGCCTCGTCGACAGCCGCTTCAACTAAATGCCCGGGGGTCATGCATGCCATGACGATGACCTTGATGTTGGCGGCCATGGAAGGACGTGTTAGATTGACGCTAGATAAGCATGGTAGACAGTTGTGTGAATGGGGTTGAAATAGCACCCTGACCATTTTGATTGCCGTCCATAACAACAATAATATTGGCTCGCGCCCATAGTATTTTGCTGTTTTAGTTATGTAAGGTAAATGGTACGAGTATTTTCTCACTAACCATGAGCTCATCCTCATTAATTATGTCTTGATAGTTATGCTGCATACGCCGCAAAAAGGCGTCTATACTATATGTTTCGCCTTGTGAGTCCAACAGTTTTTGAAGTAAGCCAACTCCTCTACCGATGTCCCGTTGGTCAAAACTTAAAACATTAACTTTTTAAAAACATGTACCGATAAATCGGATGTTGTCTTAGCGCGATCCCAATGCTGCCATTTAGGTATTAAGGACAAGGTTTAACGCCATGGGTCTCCTAACTAATCCATCCTAGTGACAACATAATAATATGAATCATACAAAGACAAACATGGTCTATCGCTACGATAAGATATGAAAAATACTTTGACGTTATCTTGACGATGCGCGGCCCGCTCACGCCGCTCGAGGGTGCCGAGCATCCTAGCTTGTCAGCCATGCCCCACTACCACCCGTAATAGATGGGCCACTAGAGAGGACCTCCTCACAGCTCTCCGCCACACGTTCCACATACAGATAAAACTCTACTCCGACCCCCTCATTGAAATTGAAATTGAAATTGTTTACAACATGTACCATATGCGCCGGTTTCTACACCAAAAAGCCGTATGCGCCGGCTGCTGTCTCTGGGCCCTCCCAACGACGCCATTTAGGGAACTTACAAGTCATGCCTAGACCGTTAACCTCCTAAATCCAACCTCTCCAGGGATGTTTCGGGGGTTTTACTCCCCCCCGGGGAGTTGTGCAAGTCGAGGCGAGTGCGGTGTGCAATCAGGGGTGGGCGAAGGTGCAGTGTGGGGAGGCGCGGCGAGATGTCGTGCGGGATTTGATGCGGTATATGAGTAGGAGATGATGCAGCCATTGAACAGTATGCGTGTGGAGTTGTGCAAAGATGCGAGTCGTGTCGAGTCGTGCCTTGGCGATGAGTTTGTCAGGAGGGTCCGTGCGGGCAGTAAGCAGGGAGGTGAGGCTCGTGATGGTGGATGAGTGCGGTTTGCCCGTGCGGCTCATGACGATGGGGAGGATGTCTACCACTGTGCCTGGCCAGTGGCTGCGGATGGCGTTTGCGAGGGGTGTGTATTTGGCCCGTATGAGGTCTGCTGTTAGGGAGAGGTTATTGTCCGTGCAGTACTTCCATTCCCCTATCTGAATCTTGTTGATGGATGCGTAGCGGCGGCGACCGTTTGTGTGACCCACGAAGCGAGGTTCGAGGAGGCGGATAAAGTCGGGTTTGTGTGCCGGGGGTCGAAGCGCGGGGGGGAGAATCTCAGGCGGGAGGGTGGCGGGACATGAGGTTAGGGAGTCGGGCGAGAGACCCTCGTCAGCAGCGACAAGGCGGGTGGGCATGTGGGTGGGGTGAGGTGGGTGACAATCAAGTGGGGTGTGGGCAGGAGTGGGGGAGGCAAATGATTTGATGGGTTTGTTACCGAAGTCTGTAGTGATGGTCTCCCAGCGGCCTCCGTTGTGGCGTTCCAGTAGGGAGATTAGGAGTTGTAGCGCATAGTTGTGTCGGTCCTGTCTTAGGCCAGACATGGTGAGGCAGTTACCGGCTATGTGGCCGTTGCTAGTGAACTGGCCACATAGTGGGCAGCGTAGGGTGGGATTGTGTGTAAGAAGGCGGGTGTTATGGACACCCTACATTAATTCTTGTGTGTGGGTGAATTGGATATTTGTGAGTGTTGTGTGTTTTTTGTGGAAAGAGAAGTCGGCGCCGTCCTCCGCGGCGCGGGCGATGAGGGCTCCGTGTTTGGTTTTTTGCGAGAGGGGTGTGTGTGAGTGTTTGGTGATGTAGGTGTGAGCGTCAGCTTTGAGGTTGGTGTACTTGTAGGGTATGGGTTCCCCTAGGGTGTGAGGGTGTATGGCCAGGTCGAGTGACCTAACGACACGTCCGAACCTGTGGCGTATGTAGTGTCGGGCGGGTGACCATCCGCGACCTGGTTAGCGAGGGTGTCTGCGAGGTCGTTGCCCAAGGAGTGGTTGTGTGCTTTAATTTTGCCGAGGTGTGTGCGGATGCCCGCGTTGCACCGGGTTTGGAGGGTGTGTGTGATGGATTGTAGGGTGTCGCGGTGGATGTTGTGGCGGTAAGCGGATGGGCAGTTTAAGTATCCTTGTATGAGGCGGAGGGAGCACGCACTGTTTGTGAGGAGGTGGGTGTGGCCGAGTTGGAGACCTATGTCTATGCCAGCTAATTCAGCGCGGTTGATAGTGTGGGAGGGAGGGGTAAAGGTCACCAGAATTTTGATGCGGGTGTCCGAGGCGGGGTGGGTGGCGGCAGCTCCTAGAGGGAGGAGCTTCCCTTCTTGGAGCCGTCTGTGTATACAAAGTCTTGCCAGTTCCAAGCAAGAGTACCTCTGGTGGGGGGGTATGTTAGTTGCAGTCGTTCCGGGTGGGGGGAAGTGATGGGGTGAGTTGGGTTTGGGGGGAGGTGGAATATGCCTGCTGAGTGGGGGGAGTAGGTGCCGAGGAGGTGGAGAGGAGGGGTGGTGATGACTGGGTTGGGGAGGTGAGTGTCGTAGATGGATTTGAGAGTGTTGTGGAGTGCGGTCATGGCTATGGGTGACGGGAGGGTGGAAAGTGCGAGGAGGTTGGCGACGAGGTATATGTCGACCATCCATCTTGTGCCAAACGGGGCGGGGGTGGGGTTGCCGGTGTGTTGGTCGGGGGGTAAGAAAGTGTGTGCGTCGTTGGGAAGGGTGTAAAGGTGGTGGGTGTATGGGGAGTTTATGTATTTGGAGTGGCGGTATGGTGTGTGTTCCCATCGGGGGAGGATGAGGATGGTTGCGCTGGGTGTGTGAGGGGCTGTGAGGTGTGTTTGAACATGACGCGGTGGTCCGCGGCGTTGAAGGCACCTTTGAAATCCGCGTACATGACGTAGATGTCTTTGCTGTGGAGTTTCGCGTCCACCATCGTCATAATGAGGGAGGAGAGGGCGTCGTGGATGCTACGGTGTTGTCGGAATCCGTCCTGTTGGTCGCTGAGAATGCCGTGGGTTTCGGCGTATTTCGAGCCTGCGTCTTTGATTAGTGCTGTCCATAGTTTAAGGAGGTTATTCATGAGGGCGATAGGGCGGTAGTTATCGAGGAGGTAGGGGTCGCCTTTCTTATGTAGCAGGCATGTTGTGCTGTGGCACCAATCAGGAGGGGTGTAGGATTTGTGAGCGAGGAGGGAGAGGAGAGAGAAGAGGGCGGAGCGGGTCGGCGGTGGTAGGAATTTGATTATTTCGTTGGGGATACCGTCGGGGCCGGGGGCTTTGCCGGTGCCTAAGGAGTTGAGGGTTTTATCGAAAGTGTCGCGGGTAATCATGTCGGCAAGGGCGAGAGAGGGGTCACCACGGGGTTCGATGGTAAAGTTGTCGGGGCTGTCGGGGAGTTCCCACGGGGGGTAGGGCAGTTCGGGTGAGGTCGCGCGGCCTAGTTCGGTGGCGAAGTGAGATTGTACCGCGTCAATGACGGCGGAGGGAGAGGATGCGGTGGTTTTATCGGGTCTAGTAATGCGGTGGAGGGTGGAGGCGGCGCCGGCGGGGGGTAGGAGGCCGCTTTTAATTTTCAATCGGCGGTGAGAGAGTTTGGGGCATTTGTCGTAGGCCGTGTTGGCTCGAGTTTTAATTTTCTTTAGCTTATCCGTGGTGGTGGCGTGAAGGAGTTGGCGTATGCGTGCTTGGCATTGCTGTTTGATGGCGTCAGGGGAGAGATATTCAGTTGTGTTTAAGAGGGCATGGGCGAAGGGGAGGGGGCCGTTGTTCTTGCTGCATTTGCGGAGTTTGAGTATGTGAGTGCGTGTTTTATTTGTAAGCCAAGTAGGGTCAAGGGACGCTTGGGGTGGTCGGGGTTTTTTGGCGGGGAGGAGGGGCCAAACTTTGGCTGCGTGGTCCATGTGTTGGGAGAGGAGTGTAGTGAATTGTGAGGCAAGGGTGTCGAGGGTGTCGGGGGAGGCTGAGGTGTGTGAGGTGTTGAGAATTCGACCCCCTCTATAAATCCCTTCACTCCCACACCTACCACTCCCTTTACCCCGAAGATATAGTCTTCTCATCTAGCGGTAGCAATACCCCACACACATGGCACGGCACCAACATCGCCAACCCCGAATACGACCACGAATGCATGCGCCGCGCCATGGAACACGCCATCACCAGCGCACACCTCACAGCCTCTCTCACACCCAATGCAACCATACTCATACTCCCCCGATGAGAACACACACCATACCGCCACTCCAAATACATTGACTCCCCATACACCCACCACCTCTACACCCTTCCCAATGACGCAAACACCTTCCTACCCCCCGACCAACACACAGGCCACCCCACCCCCACCCCATTCGGCGCACGCTCGATGGTCGACATCTACCTCGTCGCTAACCCCCTCGCACTCTCCAACCAACCCTCACACGCAGCCATGACCGCACTACACAATACTCTCGAGTCTATCTACGACACACACCTCCCCAACCCCACCATCACCATCCTTCCTCCACACCTCCTCGACACCTACTCACCTCACTCAGCCGGCATCTACCATCTCCCCCCAAACCCCACTCACCCCCTTACCTACCCACTCCATGAACGCATGCGACTAACATACCCCCCCACAAGAGGTACTCTTGCTTGGAACTGGCAGGACTTCGTTTACACAAACGGCTCAAAAAAGGGAGGCTCCTCCCCCCTCGGAGCAGCCGCCACCCACCCCGCCTCGAACACCCGCATCAAAATTCTGGTGACCTCTACCCCTCCCTCCCACACTATCAATCGCGCCGAATTAGCAGGCATTGACACAGGCCTTCAACTTGGCCATACCCATCTCCTTACAGACAGTGCGTGCTCCCTCCGCCTCATACAAGGCCACTTTAACTGCACATCCGCCTACAGACACAACATCCACCGCGACACCCTCCTCTCCATCACACACACCCTCAAAACCCGCTGCGACGCAGGCATCCGCACACACCTAGGAAAAATTAAAGCGCACAACAACTCCCTAGGCAACGACCTCGCAGACACTCTAGCCAACCAAGTTGCAGATGGACACCCACCCGACACAACATACACCACAGGTTCAGAAGTGTCAATAGGCCATTGGACCTGGCCATACACCCTCATTCCACATACTCTAGGGGAACCCGTACCCCACAGATACACCAACCTCAAAGTTGATGCCCACACCTACAGCACCAAAAAAAAACACACACACACACCCCTCTCACATACATCCAAACACGGTGCCCTACTAGCCCGCGCCGCGGAGGCCGGCGCCGACTTCTCTTTCCACAAAAAACATATATCACTCACCAACATCCAATTCACCCACAAACAAGAATTCATGTGGGGGGTTCACAACACCCGCCTCCTCACACACAACCCCACCATGCGCTGCCGCATGTGCGGCCAATTCACTAGCAATGGCCACATGGCCGGTAACTGCCCCACCATGTCTGGCCTAAGACAGGACCGACACAACAACGAGCTGCACCTCCTACTCTCCCTCCTGGAACGCCACAACGGAGGCCGCTAGGAAACCATCACTGCAGACTTCGGTAAGAGACCTATAAAATCATTTGCCTCCCCCACTCCCGCCCACACTCCACTTGACTGTCACCCACCTCACCCCACCCACATGCCCACCCGCCTTGTCGCTGCTGACGAAGGTCTCTCGCCCGACTCCCTAACCTCGTGTCCCGCCGTCCTCCCACTTGAGATTCTCCCCCCCTGCGCTACGACCCCCGGCACACAAACCCGATTTCATCCGCCTCCTCGAACCTCGATTCATCCACAGCCACACAAACGGTCGCCGCCGTTACTCGTCTGTAAAAAAGATTCAGATAGAGGAGTGGAAGTACTGCACCGACCACAACCTCTCCCAAACAGCCCACATGATTCGAGCAAAATTCACACTCCTCGCAAATGCCATCCGCAACCACTACCGAGGTCGACATACTCCCCATCGTCATGAGCCGCACGGGTACACCGCACTCATCCACCATCGCAAGTCTCACCTCCTTACTTACCACCCGCACTGACCCCTTGGCAAAATCATCTCCAAAGTACAACTCGACACGTCTCGCATCCTTGCACAACTACACACGCATACTGTCCAATGGCTTCACCATCTCCTCCTCATTTACCGCATCAAGTCCCGCACTTCCTCTCACCGTGCCTCCACACACCGCACCTTCGCACGCCCATGAACGCACGCTGCCCTCAACATGCATTGCACACTCCCCGGGGGGGAGTAAAACCCCCGAACTTCCCTGGAGAGGTTGGAATAGGTGGTTAACGGTCTAGCCCTGACTTGTAAGTTCTTGTATGGCATACTTGGGAGGGCCCGGAGGCAGCAACCGGCGCAGACGGTTTTTAGTGTAAACCGGCGCATACGGTACATGTTGTAAACAATTTCGATTTCAATTTCAATTTCATTGTCAGCCCTGTAGATTGAGTCACGCATGCCGGACCTAGGCTCATGTGTGACTCCGGTCGTACCGGAGCAGGGAGGGGGGGGGAGGCGGGCAATTCCCCTCGCTCAGGTCGTCGTTAGTCCCGACGCGATCCACGAACACCCTCGTCCGAGATAATAGGCGCTCCTCCCGTCGCAGGTCGCCTCCTAGCCTAGTGCCTCGGGCAAATGTGTTGTACATATACCACAAATGTGGTATATCTACCACATAAAGACCCCGAAACGGGAGGGGAATTGCTCCGAATATACTCATTTTAATTCATTTTCCTTGTCAATATACTTACTTTGAGACCCCAAGAGCTTAATCCTGCGGTCATATCATTGGGGGGGGCGCTGACCGGCCGCACGACTTCGATCCCCCACCAATCACGCAGACGACCCCCATGCGAGAGACGATAGGAGTTGGTAGTCGGGTAGCGGCTCGCCGCGGCCCTTTAGAAGACCCAAAGCCTGGCAAGGTTCGCCAATAGTCCGCTGGGATATTAAGAACATGCTTTTGTGAGTCTATTCTGTGATTTTCGCCGGCAGTCTTGTAATTTGAAATTTGAAATTGTTTACAAGATTACCAGTAAGAACCGGCTGTCGTCTCTGGGCCCCCCCTTTTGCTATGCCATACAGGATTTAGAAGCGTGAGGTAGACCGTTGAACCACTAATCCCAACCTCTCCAATGGCAGTAACAGCGTAATAATTTTGTAATCAAGAGAAACAGATCTATAAATAAATCCACTTGTCGAGAAATGCAAAACTAAACTGCTGCTCGACCTTCACGATGCACGGCCCGCTCCCGCCGAACCGGGGTGTCGACCGGCCTAGGCCGGTCGGCGTTCGGGAGGGACGACGGGCCAGCCTAATCTAGCTCCCGCGTGACTTCGGTCTTGCCGAAGGTAGGAGGGGAGAGGCTGGCAAAAAAACCCTCCTCGCGCGGTCGCTCGTCGATCCCGCCGCTCCAACCCGTAAACCCCGCCCCAAGGTCTTGCCGCGTCCACCGACGCGGCGGTCCTCCGTGTCGAGGTCCCCCATCACCTCGAGGACAGGTGGGGGGGACCGAGACACACAAACATAGAAAAAACTAGCGCTCCTCCCTCCGCGCCTGAATTTTCCCCGCTCATTTCCCCGGTTTTTTCTCTGTCTGGTACCCGGGTACCTGTCGGTTTTCCGGCCTGTGGCCGTACCCTCCCCCCTTTGATCGCGCGTCCACCGAGCAGCCTATTCTTGAGCGGGGGCCTCCGCGCTCACCCGGGCCCACGCTCAAGGACCCCTAGGAGTATGAAGGTCTGTCGGGGTAGTGGGTGTCGAAGAGGGGGGGGGGAGGTCACCGTAGCCGGATCCGGCGGGCCGCGGGCGCCCGGAATTAAACAAAACCCTCCGTACGGGGTTTCCGGCGGCGCCGACCCAAAGGGTCGTCGCCGCCAGATCGTGTCGCTCCTCCCGTCGCGACCGTCCTCCTTGCCGTCCCAGCTGACTCCCCCCCCCGGGAGATGACGCTAGACGACGTAGCGGCGCGCTAGTGAGCGCCCTTCCCTGGTGCTGCTCCCCAACTAGCTCGACGCCGGGTACGGACATTGTTTTGTATCCGAAAAAGCCCTCCGTACATGGCTTTCCGGCGGCGGCTGATCATGAGGATCGCCGCCGCCTCATATAGCCGCTCCTCCGTCTTCGACTAGCCACCGGCCTGTGCCATGTCTTGCCTCACCCCTCGGCAAGGTTCGATTGGCACAGGGCTGGTCGACGGCTAGCGAGCGCCCTTTCCTGGCGCTGCTTCCCGGCTGGCCACCACCAGCTCCAACACCCGCCTCCCACCGCTGATCCGGCCGTACCCTCCTCGCCATCAAACGCTGCCGTAGTACAGGCCCCACCCCGCAAAGGAAGGCAGTATCTAGGAGTATTTGTACGCGAAAAAACA
Organism: Tetraselmis chui; assembly: GCA_026401115.1. Lineage (NCBI taxonomy): Eukaryota > Viridiplantae > Chlorophyta > Chlorodendrophyceae > Chlorodendrales > Chlorodendraceae > Tetraselmis > Tetraselmis chui. The sequence continues at coordinate 51,025 of JAPMLY010001632.1, forward strand.
TATCGGACGGGCCGAGCGGGGGATCTTGGCGCCGGTAGTGCACAGAAATTATTTTTTCAGAAGCCCTCTGTACAGGGCTTTCCCGACAGCTGCTGATCCCACGGATCGAGCTGTCGGACTTCTTAGCCCCCTACCGTGCCAGGCATGGCACGGCTACGGGGTTTCCAGCGCCCACCACGGGGAGGTGAGGGGATGCCGACGGGCCTGCGAGCGCACCCCCCTCCGGGGCCGCCGCCGCTGCACCGCCGGCTGGCGCCGGCAGTCTTGTAGTGTGTAGGACGGGCTTGGCATTTTCCGAGGTGGGGGTGAAACGTAGTTTTTAAAGCTTTTGAAACTAAATTCAAAATACACGCAACAGGAAACTAACATCGTTGTTATCTTCGTATGCAACAGGCACAACAACAAACACCATCATATCTAGTTGCTGCATTCGTCCCGCCTCGCCTTGTCGTCACGTCCGCTCCTTCAAGCACACCATCGCCACCTTGGCAACCACTCAACAAGATGCTACTTTGCTCGCCGGTACGGCCACGCTAGCAGCCCGCCCTCTTCCTGGAGTACATCATAAAAGCACAACAAAGTGCACAGTGGACTCTTCATGCATCCTTCCCGCAACAAGAAAATTTGGAAATTGGAAATCAAACACAACATGTGCCGGCAAACTGGACCGACTGCTGTCTCTCGGACCTCTCTACCAAGCCATACAGGACTTATAAGCGAGTTTTGCCCGGGTCTCTTCGACCAGGTACACCTATCGACACACCTATCTGCAATGTGTGTCGATGTTCCTCGGGAGTTAAAAAAACTGTAAGCAACCGCAGTAATTGCCACAGTCCCCCCGCCTAAGCAGTAACAGCGTAATAATTTCGTAATCAAGAGAAACAGATCTAAAAATAAATCCACTTGTCGAGAAATGCAAAACTAAACTGCTGCTCGACCTTCACGATGCTCGGCCCGCTCCCACCGAACCGGGGTGCCGACCGGCCGAGGCCGGTCGGCGTTCGGGAGGGACGACGGGCCAGCCTAATCTAGCTCCCGCGTGACTTCGGTCTTGCTGAAGATAGGAGGGGAAAGGCTGGCAAAAAACCCCTCCTCGCGTGGTCGCTCGTCGATTTCGCCGCCCCATCCCGTAAGCCCCGCCAAGGTCGCCGCCGCATCCGCCGACGCGACGGTCCTCCTTGTCGAGGTCCCCCGTCACCTCCAGGGCAAGTGGGGGGTACCGAGACACATAGACAGAGAAAAAATTGGCGCTCCTGCCTCCGCACCTGAATTTTCCCCGCTCATTTCCCCGGTTTCTTCTCTGTCTGGTACCCGGGTACCTGTCAGGTAGTCCGGCCTGCGTCCGTACCCTCCCCCCTTTGATCGCGCGTCCACCTTGTAGACTTTGTTGAGGTTGGGGCCTCCGCGCTTACCCGGGCCCCCCCGCAAGGGTCTCGTCTATCCGGAAGTAGGTATCGAGGAGGGGGGGGGGGGGGGTCAGGTCGCCGTAGCCGGTTCCGTCGGGCCGCGGGTGCACGGAAATTAGTCAAAACCCTCCGTACGGGGTTTTCCGGCGGCGCCGACTTGGAGGATCGTCGCCGCTAGATCTTGTCGCTCCTTCCGTCGCGACATGCGTCCTTGCCGCCCAAGCCTATTCCCCCCCCTCGGGAGATGTATCTCGTCGGCGTGGCGGCTCGCTAGTGAGCGCCCTACCCTGGTGCTACTCCCCAACTAGCTCGACGCCGGGTACGGACATTAGTTTAATTATCCAAAAAGCCCTCCGTACAGGGCTTTCCGGCGGCGGCTGATCCTGAGGATCGCCGCCGCCTCACATAGCCGCTCCTCCGCCTGCGACCTGCCACCGGTCTATGCCATGTCTTGCCTGCCCCCCTGAGAAGTGTCGACCGGCACATGGCTGGTCGGCGGCTAGCGAGCGCCCTTTCCTGGCGCTGCTTCCCGGCTCGCCACCACCGGCTCCAACACCCACCCCCCACCGCAGATCCGGCCGTACCCTCCTCGCAATCCGACGCTCCTGAAGTACAGGTCCCACCCCCTCGAGGTAGGATTGTTCTTAGTAGTATCTGTACGTGAAAAAACATATCGGACGGGCCGAGCGGGAGATCTCGGTGCCGGTATTGCACAGAAAATATTTTTTCAAAAGCCCTTTGTACAGGGCTTTCCCGACAGCTGCTGATCCCACGGATCGAGCTGTCGGCCCTCTTAGCCCCCTACCGTGCCAGGCCTGGCACGGCTACGGGGTTTCCAGCGCCCACCACGGGGAGGTGAGGGGATGCCGACGGGCCTACGAGCGCACCCCCCTCCGGGGCCGCCGCCGCTGCGCCGCCGGCGGGCGCCCTTCCCGCAACAGTGAACATGCAAGAAACGCCATGCCCAACCTCTGTCCCTCCTACGGGTGTGATTTGCCCGGCGAGTTCGGAGAGTGGGTTCATCGGAGCGTCGGCGAATGCCCAATCCGGTACTGAGCGCAACGTGCTATCGCCCGCACAAGAAAACCTACATGTCTTTCCATACTTGGGCTCGCCATTAAACGATATTCATTACTTGGACTCGCACGAGCTCGATCCTACTCTAGAAGAGGGATTTCCTAGCGCTGATTCGGACGAGGAGGAAGCGCTTAGCGTTGCGCAAGAGGTACCAGCCAACTATCCAGTCGCGAGTTTACTAGTTCAACCTCCCGAAACGATCGTCGTCGTGAAAAGCAAGGATGCGTCTCCTACGTGGAAGGTCGTTGGCCCCGACTATGACCCTCCCTCTACTATCGACAAGCGCACTGAAGCCATATTACGTCGAGCCATGTTAGAGGAGTTGTGGTTAACGCAAGAGTGTTGGTTCCGTTTGTACACTACCTTTTTTGACATTCACGTCACCGACTGTTGGAAAATTGAAATTGAAATTGTTTACAACAATACCAGTAAAAACCGGCTGCTGTCTCTGCCCCCCCCCCTTGTGCTACGCCTAACTGGATTCAGAAGCGTGAGGTAGACCGTGAAACCACTAATCCCAACCTCTCCAATGGCAGTGACGATACCGTCTAAAACATACCCGTATCCAGGTCTTTATTATTTTCTGATCTATATGTGTTTTTTTTTGGATACAGTATGAAATATAAAATGCCGCTAGTCTCCACGATACGCGGCCTCCTCCAGCCGCTGCGGGGTCGCTGATCCGCAAGGCTGTTCAGCTTGAGCTGGTCGAGGCGAACCTGCCTGACCTCGGCTCCTGTGCGACTCCGGTCGTGCCGGAGCTAGGGGGGACAGGCAGGTGAAAACCCCCCCTCGCATAGGTCGTCGTCGGTCCCGCCTCGATCCGTGCTCAACCCCGCCCGAGGTATTAGCTGCTCCTCCCGACGCAGCTCGCCACCTAGCCGAGTCTTCTCTCCTCCTTCGGGGGCTGAGAAGAGAAAATAACTAGGCTGCAAACGGCGTCCGGCTGGCCCTCCCGCCCCCGAGCCAGATTTTCTCCTGTCCCCTGTCCCTTTTCCGTCTGTTTCCAACACATATCTTATCGCGATGTGGCCGTCCGTACCCTCCTCCGGTGGTTTACGTTGCTAGGGGGCCGCCTTTACGAGCATTGTGCCGTTACGATAACCCTAGGCACACTGCCTGAGGCAGCCTATCGATAACCAGGTACCGACTAGGGAAGGGGTTGGAAGAACGCAGGGATCGAGTTGCCGGTCCTCAAAAGATGGTGGGTACGGGAATTTTTCCAAAAAACCCCCGTACCCGGCTTTTCCGGCGGCGGGCGATCCTAAGGACCGCCGCCGCCAGATGAGCCAGACCGTGCCGCTCCTCCGGCTGCGACCCACCTCCGTCCTGCGTTGCATTAGGCCTCGCCCCCAGGGGAGGCCTAAGGCTCTCGCATGGCTGGCGACTGCTAGCGAGCGCCGTGCCCTAGCGCTGCTTCCCAACTGTCCGCCGCCATCTCCAACACCCTCGTCCCTCCGCTGATCCGTCCGTACCCTTCTTCGCCAAAAATAGTTCGCAAACGCCGCTCCCGCCCCATTGTCGGGAGAGTATCTGCGAGTATTTAGTCGCGGAAAAGACATATCGGACTGGCCGAGTGGGAGATCCATGTGCCGGTGTACGGATATTATGATTTTCCAAAACCCTCCGTACATGGCTTCCCGACAGCTGGTGATCCCGCGGATCGCAGCTGTCGGTACCTTGTTCAACCCCCTACCGTGCCAAGCTTGGCACGGCTATGGGGTTACTAGCGCCCACCGCGTGGAGGTAGAGGTAGGTGCCGACGGGCCTGCGAGCGCACCCTTCTCCGGGGCCGCCGCCGCTGCGCCGCCGGCGGGCGCCGACTGTTGGAAGCTTTGCCGCCACCACCTGCATGAATACGATCCCTTGGCATGGCAAAGAGTCGTCGCCTTTGCGGATCGCTTGGCCAAGGTTCTGATTTACAACGGCTTAGCCGATACGGCAAGCATTGCTCGCCGCTCAGGGCGTCCGCCGCAGCCTGTACTACGAAGTGTGACCAACATGCCCCCCCCCCCGCTTCACCATAGCTTGTCTCGTATAGGCATCGGGAAAACGGGGAAGACCAAGCAAGCTCGATGCGTGATATGCTACAAAGATGAAAATCGGGTCACTTGGACTGCATTTAAGTGCCCCGAGTGCTCCCTCGCCCTATGCATCCCGAGCAAGAAGCGGAAGGTTAGTTGTTGGAATCGACATCGCGACATGTCCGCCGCCGATCTTGCCGAGTTTGGAGTCACCCGCGCGGACACGGCGCAAATAAATGCGCTCACAACCACCGCACCTTGAATACTTAGCCTTTTTGTCAGCTTATGCAGTAAAGTGGGACCTACTAGATGCTTCTCCGCAGTGCGCGGTTGACTTTTGCGCTAGAGATGCTGTTTTTAAACGGCGGTGCTCTTAATAGATTTTTTTCTCACTTACGCCGCAGCCGCAAGTTTCTGAGACGCATATAATAAACTAGGG